>PVJH01003567.1:100533-140015 GCA_004026705.1 Nesogale talazaci | reverse complement strand
CTGAGCGGAGAGAACTACTGGGACGCCGCCCAGACCTGCCAGCGCGTCAACGGCTCCCTGGCTACCTTCTCCACTGACCAGGAGCTGCACTTTGTCCTGGCCCAGGAATGGGACCAGCCGGAGCGGAGCTTTGGGTGGAAAGACCAGCGCAAGTGAGTCCCGGGCTGGAGGTCCCCTGGGTGCAGGCCAGGCGACCTTCTTCAGTCTGTATGTCCATTGAACCCCGGTCCTAAGTCAGAACAGTTAGGCCTGGCCCACGGCCAATGGCAGTCAGTCAGCTGGTGTCTTAGGGCAAACAGGCCTTTCTCTCTCTGCATGTGAAGCAGTAAAGAAGCACTCAGATCCCCTGAGATGTCTTTGACACAGTCCACGGCGGGTTGGCTTGTTCCTGTGGTTGTCTGTGATTGGACAGGTTATATCTAAGTCAGATGTTGCCAAGGGCTTAGGGTGGGGGCGGGGAGGCCAGCTCCATCCCTTTAAGGGCATAGAGTGGCAATCTCTTCTCCGCCTTTGGCAGAGGGGATCAGGCACACGCTGTGAACCAGCACAGCCTGGCGAGCTTCCTTGCTCGACTCAGGTCACCCCCGGTAAAGCCTGTCCTCTCAGAACAGTGGTTCTCCACCTTCCTCAGGCCACCACCCTGTCAGGCAGCTCCTCGTGTGGTGGTCACCCCCAGACATAACATTGTTTTCATTGCCACTTCATCACTGTAACTTTGTAACTGTATTTGCCATGCAAATATCCATAAGCAGGATGTATTTTTGTTTGTTTGCTTGTTTTGTTTTTGGGCATCACTGCCTCTGGTGGTTGTGGGAGCTACCCAGCGCTCCTCCTGAGAGCGGCCGCTGGATTTGAATCGCCAAGCCCGTGGGCTGCAGTCCCGCACTCAACCACTTACGCCACCGGGGCTCAACCCAGCAGGGTGTATTTTTACTGTTACAAATTGAACACAAAGCATAGTGATTAATCACAAAACAAGACGTAATTAAATATTGTGAAGTATTTATGTTTTCCGATGGACTTATGTGACCCCCGTGAAAGGGTCATTCGATCCCCAAAGGGCTTGAGGCCCCAGGTTGAGACCTGCTGCCTAGCGGATGTAATTCAATGACTGTAGCACTTGCACCAAGCTGACTCGGTGTCCCCCAGAGCCAGGCAGGGTGATACGTGGGAACTGTGCCACAGAACCCTCCGCCCTCAGGAAGCAGTTCTTAGAATGTTACTGTGCTTGTGCGTTTGGATCCTTCTTCGGTTTAGAAACCTTTTTGTGAAGCAATCATGTGTTAGCAGCGTAGGTCTTCACCCACACACACAGCCTCGGGGCCTTCCCGGAGCACCTCTGAGGCCTCTCCTGTCCCTGCAGGTTGTGGGTCGGCTATCAGTACGTCATCACCGGACGCAACCACTCCCTAGAGGGCCGCTGGGCCGTTGCGGTCAAGGGTAAGCCTTTCTGCTCCGTAGGGTTGGGGAATGGGCTGACGGGGGAGGATTGTAAAGCCTGGGGACGTGCTGAGGGGCAAAGCAGGCTAATAGCGGCTGATGAGACCCTGTGGGGCAATGGGGTCACTGAGTTAGTCTGCTCCCTCGCAGTCGGTTTGGAACTGGTTCTCCCTCCTTTCCACCCACTGACCATGCTGTGGGGACATGCAAAGGAAGAAGAAGCCTGAGAGTCTTTGGAGGTGAGGGGAAAGGGTCCCCCTTTCCAGGCCCTTCTCAAATCTGTTTATTGCTCTGTCTCCTTTGGGCCAGATTTCTAGAGTCTTTCCCCCTCTGTGACTTAAAAGCCTTTGGGACATAAATTGAGCCTGTGATACAGCTGTCATGGACCAGCGAGGGAAGGACATTTCCAGAACCAGGGTTCAGATTTAGAATCCAGAACTTTCAGGTAGAGAAAATTAAGGTAGATTTTGTGTGTGTGTGTGTGTGTGTGTGTGTGTGTGTGTGTGTGTGTTGTGTACTGCATGGTTATCTGACACTGAAGTCATAGAGAGGGGCATAAATGGGAGCTGCTGTGACCGTGTCCCCTGGCCTGTCAGCCCTCTGCTGTCCCGTCAGCCTGCCTGAGGACGAGCCCCTGGGTGGGCTTCAGCTGTGGCCTCCCTGCTGCCCATCTCTGGACTCGATCTGAGCATCTGGCTTGAGCTTTGATCCAGGATTTCTTTCCCATTCCTGCTGGTGGTGTGTGTGAGAGGGTGCAAGTGAGACGTGTGGTGCCCCTCTGTCCTGTGAGTGTTGAGTGCAGGGTCCCTGTCCTTGGGCTGAGCTCACAGTGCTGCTCACGTGGTGGGGGTGGGGCTGGGGGGTGCCGCAGCAAGCAGGTGACTGGGCTGTGTCTCCTCACCACAGGTAAGAGGCTGTCCAGTGTTAAGAGGAGTCTCGGTCATGGGCAGCAGGCTTCCTGGAGAGAAGGGCAGGGAGGGTACTATGCCCACAGCTATGAAGGAGCTAGGGGCAGAGCCAGGTGCTGCAGAAGAAGGCCGGGGTGGGGGTGCGAGTGCGGGTGGTTGGGGCATGTGGTACCCCCGCCCTCTCTCCCCAGTTTCTAGGACAGTGTAGAAAGAAAGGTCCTTGCAGCTCGCCTCCTCTCTGCATCCAACTTTTGTCATGTGGGGATAGTGCCCTCCCAGACACAGCTGGGCTAGTCCGAAATCTCAGGACCTTCTTCCACATAGCCATGCTGTGATCACCTGATCACCGCAGTGCCACCACCATCACAACCCCCCGCCCCCCACCCTCCCCTCCCTCGAACACTGTGAGCTAGCTCAGCAGCAGGGGCCGCAAAGCTGACATCTCTGTTGCTTCCCTCGCTGCTGTGCATGCTTCCAAGGGGATGGAGATGTCAAGTTGTGGTCGGGGACGCAGGGCATTACAGGAAATCGTCGGCCCTCCAGCCCCAGCCCTGCTCCCTGAGCATAGCTCTGACTCGGAAGACGAGGATGGTGGGTGGAGTCTCGCTGTGTGGTCCCAGCAGGCCCCTAGCCAGTGGCCATGCTGATGCTTTCAGTGGGTGTTGGAGGTCTCGGTCGTCTGGTGGGTGCAGGAGGGTGGTCTGCCTAGTGGCCTCCACGGAATGGCCGGTGTGCTCTCTGCTGCTTGTCTGTCCATTGCAACGGCTCCTTTTGTCGCCAGTGGGTTAGCGTCTGCGACTTGGGAGTCACGGGCCGCTCCTGCTTTCAGCGCGGTGATCTTACTCCATGCACTTAGCCCCTGGAGTCCGTGCTAGTTGTTGAGCGTGGTGCCCGCAGGTGGGCGGGGCGGGGTGAGTTTCCAGCCCAGGGCTGTTCGCCAGGGATGCTTGGTGAATAATGCCAGAATTACCAGGATAGCTCAGTCTTGGCACATGGTCTTTGCTTAATAGGTCTGTGGACTGCTTTCGTAACTTGAG
This sequence comes from Nesogale talazaci, assembly GCA_004026705.1. Lineage (NCBI taxonomy): Eukaryota > Metazoa > Chordata > Mammalia > Afrosoricida > Tenrecidae > Nesogale > Nesogale talazaci. Next base: position 136,630 of record PVJH01003567.1, on the reverse strand, counting down.
ACTTGGGGCGTGACGATGACGGTGGGCTGCCATTCTGTTGAATTGTCCGGTGCCCCAGCCCCACCCTTGTCTCCTTCCACAGGTTCCTCCGACGTGTTCCTGCCCCCAGACCCCATCTTTGCCTCCGCCATGTCTGAGAACAACAACATGCTCTGCGCCCAGCTGCAGTGCTTCCACTTCCCCACCCTGCGTCACCACAACTTGCACAGCTGGCACGCTGAGAACTGCTACGAGAAGTCCTCCTTCCTCTGCAAACGAAGTAAGCTGCCGCACCCGCACATCTCTTCTCCAGGGAGCTGGGGCGGGGGGCGGGGGGGTGGGGCGCTTCAGAAAATGCACCTTTGATGGCGGCCTTGAGTGAACTTTGACCCAGGGGCACCTTCTGAGCCCTCTTCTCCCGCTCACACCCAGGCCGGGGGTGAGCGCTCACTCGACTCTGGTGTAGGTCTCCCACCCAGGCAGAGCGGGCTGATGTGTGGGGAGCCTGCGCTGCGCTGAGATGGGTGCTCTCTCGGCCTCTCTAACTGCTGTGAAGACGCTCAATGAGATGGCATCTCGGGAGCAGCTGACTTGCTTGATGACATCCCCTTGGCTCCTGTAGCCCCGCCCTCTGCGTCTCTGTGTGACTCCTTTCTCTCCCTCCGTCACCGTGTCTCCTCCGTCACCTGTGTCTCGGTTCTTTCTGGGTCCATCTGGCTGCTGCTCCCTCTAGCTGTGCCTGCCTCCTTGACTCCCTTCCCTGGAGCTCACAGCCTGTGTCACTGAATCCCAGATCTGGGTGTCCTGTGAGCTCCTCGCTCATATGTGGTCACTTAAGATCTCTGGCAGTGTTAGGGCCTCAGAGACACGGAATTCCCTCTCCTCTGACAGGCTTCCGCCCCTGGGGGCCAGACCCCTGGCAAGTTCAGCTATGAGGTGTGAGGTAGGGATCTGATTTAAGCCAATGATTCTATTATGTTTATTTGAATAGAGGCTGCTAATTTTTCAAGTACCAACTGACTTACGTTTGCCTCTGTTTTGGGATTCCCCCTCTGCCCTTGGCTGTTTGTCAGTTCGGTGTCCATGTTGCTAGAGGATGTCAAGTTGACAGAGACACTTGTTGATGGTTACTCTGGAGGGCTAAGGGTCCAGGAACACTTCACACCTCTCCCCCTTCCCTGAAACCAGAACTCGGTGGAGCCTGTTGACCCCTGCGGACCTCTCTTGAGAGGGGTTGGTCACACGGGAAGGTGTCTGGTAGAGTGGGAGAAGAATGTGGAGCAAAAGACCAGAGATGGTCGCGCCCTGACATTCGGGCCCTTAGGCTCAGTGTTCACCCAACAGCAGATCTGTACACAGGAGGTGCACACACCTTATCACAACTGTCACCCTTTTGTGACAAACCAGGGCCATGTGGCCCAAGGACAGACTGAGTCCTGAGGGTTAGGATAGGAGGAGGGCGGGAGGTGGGGGCCCCAGGGAGAATGGGGGATGAGGGCCATTGCCCTGTGAGGATGGGCCCTGGGTGAAGTGAAGCAAAAAAAGCGTGTCTGAACTGAGAACTAGCCCTGCTCCTTAAACCTTCTTTGCTCACAGTAAAAGGGTTAGAAGAATTCAGAGGGCATCCTCTGAACAGAAAAAGCACTTCTCTCTGCGCTTTCCTCTCTGACCAGGTTCCTTGGGCAAAGCTCCGTGGGTGGGGTGTGCTTGATCCCTCTGCCTGGAAGTGGCTTCCTGCAGAGGTTCAGCCCTGGGGTGGTGGTGGGGCGGGGGGAGTGTCCATTGTCATGTTCATGGCTCACCTCTGTGTCCACACGCCCCCCACCTACCCCCCAAACCAGGTCAGCCAGTTGCCCTTGCGCTGCTGGACATGAGTACATGTGTGTCCACGTTTGCCTCTACAGGTCAGACATGTGTTGACATCAAAGACAACGTGGTGGACGAGGGCTTTTCATTCACCCCCAAAGGGGATGACCTATGCCTGAGCTGTACCTGCCATGGCGGGGAGCCGGAGATGTGTGTGGCCGCCCTCTGCGAGCGGCCCCAGGGCTGCCAGCAGTACCTGAAGGACCCCAAGGAGTGCTGCAAGTTCATGTGTCTGGACCCAGGTGAGATGGAGGGCGGGCTTGGGCAGGGACAGCTCCAGGGACTCCTCCAAGCCCAGGGCACCCGGCATCGGTGCCGGCTTCTCGGGGGGCATGCGTTGCCCATGCCTGGGCCTCCTTGAGCAGCCGCTCCTTGGGTGGGCTCAGCTTCACTCTCAGCCAAAGGTTCCAGTCACTCTCTCGGAGAACCCGAGGTGGCGGTGGCTTAACCGATGGCTGCGAACCTCTGTGTCTCCTCTCCTGTAAACTCAGGCCCAGACTCCCAGCCGCGCCCGTGTTGGGCTCATCTTGTTTCCCGGCTGTGCTGTCTAAGGAGAGTAAGAAGCTTTCTTGCTGGCGCTCCACCTGTGCTGTTAGAATCTTGGCGGGAAAATGGCCTGTTGCCTTCAAAAAACCCAACCGCACTGCCGTCAACGCTGACCGAATAGGACAGGGTAGAACTGCCCCTGTGGGGTTTTGAGCTTGTCGCTCACTCGGGAGTAGAAAGCTCCTGTGGAGCAGCTGGTGCTTTCGAACTGCCAACCTTGTTGCTAGCGGCCCAGCCATAACCACTGCGTCACTGCTGTCCGCAGCTCAGGAGAAAACGCTGCCTGGGTGCTGCTCTATTATCGGTGGCATCTCTTACGTAGGAATCTGGTCTCCTCGAGTGACTCCTTCCTCCGAGGGGTCCCCGACTCCAAGGAGCACACGATTGTCCACCAGCGTCCCCGAAAAACAGTCAGACGCACACTCCCCAAACTTGTCTCCCCCAGCATTGGCTCAAAGGGGGGTGGGCATAGCTGATCTCCTGGCCTCCCTGTTCTCACAAGACGTTAGACCTGCCTCCACTCCATCTTCCTTTACTGACTCTGACCAACCATGGGGGTTCTTCGAGAAATGGCAGGTGGCCACAGGGCTCCATCACTGTTGAGGATACATTCATGCGGCTCACAGCAACACCTCTCCTCTGCCTGCGTCCAAAGCTCTCTCTAGTCTTCAGTGTCTCGGCCACTTAGTCCCTTAGCCCGTAACTCCATGGGCCAGTACCCAGCCTGCTACTCTCCCTCCCAGTGTCCTAGTCTTGGTACTGCTCTTCTGGTCAGTCTTCTTGACTTGGCCAGCCCCTTTGGTCTGTCCATGGTCTCTGTGCCACAGCCTCTGGTAGCTCTCTGTTGTGGGCCCTGGGATTTCTCTGTGCTTCTGAGCTGCTCACATCCACAGAGTGGTGGCTTTGAGATGCCCTTGTCTGTCCACAACCTATACCCCCAAGAAAACAGAGGGGAATGACTTGGGTCAGACCCTCTACTAAGGTAGAGACTTAGTCCCACCTTAATGTTACCCATTAGCATAGCAGAGAACTCCCTCCAAAATGCGATTATAGCCACTGCCACCAGGCTAGAATTTACAGTACATCATAAAAGGGATTATGACTGGAAGCCAGGTCTGTGTCCCAGGCGAGAGTGATGTGATTAGGATTTGTAGAGGCGCTGGCCCCCAGGTCCCACATTAGGTTGTAGAAGGAGAAGGTGGGCCGGCTGTGAAGGCCAGTACACAGAGCCCCTCCACACAGCGAGGGGAGAGCGTCACAGCCTGCTGAGGCTGTGTGTGACGTGTAGCATGAGAGTAAACTCACAGCCACCTGCGTTGGAGCCCCAAAGAAGATATGGAACTGGAGGCTAGTGTGCGGGGATTAGCAGCTTCTGCTGGTTCACAGGGCGCATTCCTGCAGAAATATGAGAATCAGATTGGCTGCCCCCAAGTTTCTTTTCCCCCAGCAACACCCTGGCTCACTTCTCATCTGCGCATCAGAATCGTCTCCCACGTGCCTTGACACCTGGGTCCCTGGTGCCAGGTCTCAGGGAGCGCGCAGTACTGCCAGGCATATCCCGGCTTTATCATCACAGCCAGATGAATGGAGAAAGGACACATCGGGGCATGGGCAGCTTTTGGAGATCCAGACCTCTGACGTTACAGCCTACCCGGCAGAGGGCTTCCTTGGAAATGCTCACAACACACCCAGAACAGAGAGGCCACCGTTGGAATTGGGGGCACCAGAATGAGCATCTCAGATATGAACCAGGTTCCGTAGAAAATCACGATTATGACGTACGCTGACAGGTGATACCAAGACCCACGTGTCCGTAAGTGGACAGCAGGCTTCGTGAGGAAGGAAGCAGGACTAGCCCTAGCCTGAAGTCGCTTTTGTCATTGATTGAAATGGGTGACCGACCACGTGCTGCTAGACTGATGGAACTGACGTGGGAAGAGGGACAAGAAGGCAAAGGCTCAGTGTGCGTGGTTGTGCAGCAGGAAGGGGTGGGGGTGGGGGGGAACCTCCAGATGCGGACACTCCTTAGACAGCCAGTCCCCTCGCGGGATCGTGTTCTCACCGCAGGGCCGTCTTCTTGTTGGCCCTCCAATCAACTGGCATTCCATTGCCCTTAGAGTTCCTGGTCTGCCCCCCAGGATGGTGAGTGGTGCCTGGAATCGTAAAAGCTTACCAGCAGCCGTCTAAGATGCAGCGATTGCCCTTTGCTCACGTGGAACAAACTAGAAAGACGGAAGCCCAGGAATCCGAGAAGGAACTGGCCTCTAGGACTGAGCACGCCGTCTCCATCTTGAGACCAGAACTATTGAGTGCCCAGCCGATGTGCCGCACGTTTTGATCAGAAGCACCCCGCCCCAAGTTGGATATGGCGCGTGCCTGCGTGCATGCTGGGATGGTGGGGACTCATCAAGAACGGCCTCTGTAGAGGTCCCAGTAGGAAGAGCTGGACACCACCAGGGGCCTTCAAGGCAGAAGACAGGCTATTTGGCACTATCCAAAGCACCCTGCAAGAACCAGCCTTACGGTGGGTCCCCAAGGCTTGTGGCTCCTTGGACAACCCTCTCCTTTGTGTCTGCATAGAAGTTCCAAGAGGTGGAGGACCTTGGTCAGGACCTTGGCTGTGTCATTGGGTATGTTGTAGGGTGGATTCAGAGTACGTTACTGCTCCCTGGGTTCTCTGAGCCGGCTGCAAGTTCCAAGATGTATCCCTAGCCCTGTGGGCTGCTGCCATGTGGAAGCATGAAATGTCCAGGTGAGACTAGGGGCTGGCAGAGACATCCGGTAAAGGCCCTGAGTGACACGAGAGCAGAGTGCATGTCCTCCTAACTTCCCCTCTCTGGCCGGGGCAGCAGGAGATGTAAGGACAGTGGGGACCTCGCCTCCACTCTGGAGTCCACGAGCTGGACAGAAGTAGAAGGGGATAGTCCGGCCTCGCTGTTGGTGCAAGAGCCCTGCTCTCCTGGGGGCCGGGAAACCCCTTCCTGATCCCGTCCATGTGTTGGTCATGCTAAGTGCTCCTCCCTGTATAAGGAGAATTAAGAGCACAGGGATAAAGGCCCTCCACGTGTCAGACACATGTGGCACCCCAATGCTGGGGCTGAAAAGCAGCGCCCAGTTCAGTTCCCCGGGGGTGTCAGGCAGCCCCTTGCAGGGATGTGGAATTCCGGCCATTCCTGTGACGTCGCCATCAGCCAGGAGATGGGGCTTCATGTGGCCCCTGAGCCGCGTGTGCTAGCATCGAGCTGCGAACCACAAGGTTGAGAGTAGAACACACCACCCGCCCCTCCTCGGCCGCCTGGGTGCAGAGAGGGGCGGTCTGCTCCTGTCTGCCTCTCTCTCTGTCAGGTGCCATCGAGTTGGCTCGACCCCGTGCCCTGCAGAACGAGACACTGCCCGGTCTGGCCTGCCTGCCCCTCTGCGAGAGCCTCTTGCTTCAGCTTGGGGTCAGTCCGCCTCGTGAAAGGCCTTCCTCTTTCCCTGCCCTTGGGCTCTATCAGGCACGACGCCCTCTCCAGGGCCCGGTCTCGCCTGACACGTGCACAATGTCTGAGACAGAACCTCACCCCCCGCGTCTCTAAGGAACACGCTGGCCACGCTTCCTGCGAAGGCAGGTTTGTTTGTCCTTTTAGCAATCCGCAGTACTTTCAATATTCTTTCTCAGAACCCTAGATCACACGCATGGAATCTTCTGCAGTCCTCCTTAGTCAGTGTCCCACTTCCACGTGCACATGAGGCCATTGGAAGTAGCGTGCTTGGCTCAAGCGCACCTTCGTGTTCAAAGTCGCATCCGTTTCTTGTGCAGCAGATTTGCCAAATGCATCTTTTGATCTCTTGACGCCGTTGCTCTGAGCGTTGCCTGGAGATCAAAGCCAGACACGGCTTGAGAGCCTCGGGAATGCGTGTTCTCAGCCTAGAGGGCTGCTGGGGACCAGAAGCCGCTGTGGAGTTTGGTCAGGGGTGGTTAAGGATTAGGCTGTGAGCTGCAAGGTTGGCAGTTTGAAGCCACCAGCTGCTCTGCGGGAGAAAGATGGCTGCTGCTCTGAAGACGGGAAGCCTGGGGAGCGTTCCGCTGGGTTCTGCCAGTGTGCTGGGCTCACGTCACTGGCGCTGGGCGTGACTGGGAGTCCGGAGCCCTCTGCCCCCATGGGCGTTTGCAGAGCGGACTCTGCACGGTCTGACTGCTGGCAGGCACACAGAGACTCCAAAGAACTTGTGGAAATGGAGTGGAGGGAGAGTGGGATTGCCCCCTGGAGTGCCCTGTGAGAGTCCGACTCCAGAGACTGGGGCCGGCGGCCTGTCCCAGGGCCTCACCAGGGGCTGGGGCTGGGGGTTGCGTGGAGCCGGGCCCGCCCTGATCCCGGGTGCTCGTGCCTGGCAGATGGCAACAGCCTGTTCGACTCCATGGCCAGCGGGATGCGCCTGATCGTCAGCTGCATCTCCTCCTTCCTCATCCTGTCGCTGCTGCTCTTCATGGTCCACAGGCTCCGCCAGCGGCGCCGGGAGCGCATCGAGTCCCTGATCGGAGCAAACTGTGAGGGCATGCCGCTGGGCCCCGGGGGTGCGGCCTTGGAAGGTGGGGCTCCATTCCTGTGGGGCAGGCACCCTAGAGGGACAGCCCAGACCCCCCAAAACACATGGCCTTTCAGCCAGGGCCAACTTCACAGTGACCCTGTAGGACAGGCTGGGTCCCGAGACGGACTCCTGGATGGCCATCTTCCCCCGAGGAGCTGCGGGGTGGGTCACGGGGACAGTGTCCCCACCCTGTCTTCCCAGCCTCACAGGCCAGGGCAGGGGCCATGCGCCCTTTGGGGGTTTTCCGTGGTAACCAGGCAGAGCCCACAAGACGGGGGCTGCCGGGAAGTGTGGGCCCGCCTCAGCCCCAGGAGAGGGAACCCATGCTGGGGACCATGCTGTCGTTGACAGGGATTCCACGTGTCACGGGGCCCAGCCCGTGCAGGGGGTGGGGCAGCTTAGCCAGGTGATCATGGCTCGGGGCCAGCTTTCCAAGTGTGCGGACCCAGCCTCATGCTCACAGGCTGGGAGTCGTCGGACTACAGGGCTCCTTCACAGGGAAGCACGAGGCAGGGGCTCCCTCTGGTGCCAGCCTGGAAGGGGGCAGGGTGGGGACACGGGGGAGTGATAGCACGCTTGCTGAAGAGGTATGCCCAGGTCTGAGCAAAACCTGACCTGCCCCCCCCCTCCCCCAATCTCCCGCTATGACGGACAGTGCACCACTTCAACCTCGGCCGGAGGGTCCCTGGCTTTGACTACGGTCCAGATGGCTTTGGTACCGGGCTAACCCCGCTCCATCTCTCCGACGACGGGGAAGGTGGGACTTTCCACTTCCACGACCCTCCCCCGCCCTACACAGCGTACAAGTACCCTGATCTCGACCAACCCGACGACCCGCCTCCACCCTACGAGGCCTCCATCAACCCGGACAGCGTCTTCTTCGACCCTGCAGGTACCCGCCCAGAGCCCAGGGTCCCTCCAGCTCCTGGAGGCTGCAGTCCTCTCCTCCCCTTTCTGCCCCATGGCTTTGCTGTCAGTGTTGCCTGTGAGGAGGCACTGTCCCTTGAGGAGGGCCTAGTGGACATAGCCCACCTGCCCGGCACCTGGGTGGTCAGGAACAACATGAATCAGCGTCCTGAGTGTGGACCTCGGTCCCCTCCTCGCCTTCCCGCTTGTCCAGAGAGCTGGGTCAGAGCTCACACGGGAGCACAGACTCGGGAGAGGCAGATGCCAGCTCCTGCAGGTTCTCGCTGCCTCGGGGGGTTGGGGCATGAGGGGAGGACCCCCAGAACTCATTGGCACCTGCTACACTGCCTGGGACTTCTCACATCCAGGAATGAGGCAGAGGGCCCGGGAGCACGCTGTGTTGCAGAGGGCCCCTCTCCAGGGGCTCCACAGCTGGCCAGGGGAGAAGGCATCAGACCTCTTTCCCACTATGCCCGGCCCCCGCCTGGCCCTGCCTGAGCCTCAGGTGTTGGTAGAGGCTTGAAAGAACCAATGACAGCCACCCAGCAGTGAACCCACACCTCTCACGCTGGCCTGGGCGGGCGCCGCAGCCTGACACCTGCCCACAGGTGGATGCGTGACCGCAGGTGAAGCCCAAGGCCTGGCCACCTGGGCCTACCTGTTCAAAAGGCACTAGTTCGGCCAGGATGACCTCTTTCTCCTCCTCATGAACACGTCTTCCTGGGGCTGTGCAGAGATGACCTGCCTGGGGCCTCGCAGCCCAGCGCCAGTGACTGCCTGTGCTGTGCACGCCTGTAGGCTCAGGCTCACACCTGCATCTATCGCACTGTGTGACACACGCCAGCCCCGCCCACAGGGGCAGACTAGTGGGGTGTCTCTGAAGGGCCGGTGGAGCTTATCTGTGATGTGGGGAGGCTTGTGCATGACCCCTGCCCCTCAGACCACCCAACAATACAGAATAGACCCAAATGAAGTAAGTCACCTGCGAGCACTTTGTCCAGTCACTGCTGGGCCTGTAGGGCCTGCCTGCTCCCACTGGACACCCACCTGGTCACACATTCCAGTCCTAGACTCTCCCTGTCCTCTGCCAACCAGCCCAGAGCCTACACCCACCATACACCGCAGACTGAGCTGTGGTCCAGGAGGGCGCCTTCGGGTGCCTTCTCCTGAATGGTCCATCAGGGCACTTAGCACTCGCACATGCACGCACGCCTTGCGAAGGACGCCAAGAGCCACATCTGCCTGCTCATGCTCTTCCTTCACCTGGCACAGGCTGGGCACCCAGCTGCTTGAGGGGGCTGGGGTGGGCTACAGGCTTATCCCAGCAGCATCCAGGCAGGAGTGTGCCCCTTCCCTGTTGTCCCCAAGCCCTGCCCCTGATGCCCTCTTGTGTCCCCTGCAGATGATGATGCCTTTGAGCCCCCAGAGGCCAGCCCGCCAGCCCCAGGGGACAGCGACGGTGATGGGGCTTCACCTAGGCACCTGGAGCAGCCTCTGCCTCCCACGGGGGCCTCGCTGGCAGACCTAGAAGATTCGGCCGACAGCAGCAGCGCTCTGTTGGTGCCCCCGGCCCCCACCCCGAGCGAGAGCGCACCAGCTGCAGAAGCGCTGTTGGGGGGCAGCCTGCACGGCCGGGGTTCCTTCAACACGGTGGTCTAGAGGGTAGACCAACCACCTCGGTGGCTCTCAAGTACCCTGTGCTGTCCAGGGACACCTGCCGGCCCTGGACCTCACCTGGACCCAGCTCCACTGTCGCCAACCCCACCACCCCAATATGCGTGCACATCCAGAGACATGCTGGGAAGTGAGACCCGGTCATCAGGACATCCCGAGGGCCTCGCACATGTGCATAACTTAGGGTCACTGTCTTTTCCTTGGTAAATGGAAGAAGAAAGACCATAATCGCTCGGCCCAACCCGATGTGCACGGCGACTGTGCCGCTCCAGTGTGCCCTCTGCAAACGGACAGACGGCCTCCAAGGACGTCAGCAACCCAGGGCAGAGCTGGGTGGGCCATAGGGTCCTTACAAAACATGGCTGGACCCAAGAGGCTGCAGCTTCACGAGGGCTGCATCAGGACAGGCACTCTAGGACTGCCAGCGGGCAGTCTTCCCTGGGAGTCCCAAAGCAAGCTGCCCTGGACCTCACCCTGGCCTGGAGGGAGGAGTATGGAAGACTGGCAAGCTTCCTGCCTGCCACCCACCCGCATGCTCACATAGGACTGCCTCCTGTGCTCCCAGGAGCCTGTGCCGCGTGTGATGGGGAGGTCCTCACCCTGGGCCCTCTGGGAGCCACCCAGAAGCCAGCTTTTGTCCTACCTAGAGTCCTCTGGCCTGACCTCCCCTCATCCTCAGTCACCTCCTTTGTGCCATAAAGGGTGTGGTGTACCTTGGCTGGACAGTAGCTTCAATGGCCATGCTGGGCCATTCCCGTCTCCCGAAAGCCTCCATCCTGCCCACGCGCGCGAGGCCCCAGGCAGACTCGGGCATTTCTGAGGTTGCAGACAACTCCGTTTTGTGCGATTTTTAGCACATCCATACCTTTTCTACATGGCATGTCTGGTATGAGTGAGTGTGTGAGTGAGTGTACACGCACACGTGTCCATGTGCACACGTGTGTGTGCTGACAGGTGGTGGCGGTAAACAGGGACTCAGGCGAGGCGGCAGATCCCAGGATCCTTTCACCTTCCAGACCGGGATCCTGAGCAGCCGCTCTGGTGCCAAGCCTCTGGCGCATATCCCATCGAGCGGGCCTGCCCCAGCAAGGCCCGTCCAGGTGCTGAACGGCACTGCTGAGGGGCCCTGTTGCGTTTGGCACGACCCTGCCACTGGAAAGTGTCCCCTGTTGGCCATGCTCCGATTGGCACGGCTCTGTGATCCATACTATACCAAGAGCAGCAGCGACCGTCCAGTGGCTGTTGCCAGGTGTCTCAAGTGTACAAGGACCACTCAGGGCCTGTCTTGAACAGTGCTGAGGGTCCCCACCCAGGAGCCCGGGCACGAGGCTGGGTGGGCCCCTGTAGGAGGCACAGAGCTGGACCTGCCTCTGCCAGACCCCGCCCAGGGTTCCCAGTAGCCCCCTTCCCTTCAACCAACCACTGGGCGTCCAGAGCCTTGCCCTCTGCCCCTTGGTCTGGGTAATGGTGGCTCTAGGCGAGGTGGGCAAAGGGGACTACCACCTGCTGCACAGTAGGCTTTTGCTCCCTGGCCGGCCATCCACCTCTCGAGCTGGAATTTGATACTGTACGTGGTCTCCATGCCTGTTTTGTGTTCTCCTTTCACTAAGGGTTCTTGGTTGGGTTTATTTGGGGCTGGTTTGACACTAATCCTTTTCTTACGATATGAGAACCATTTCATCCAAATGCCAAATAAATGTGTTCTGAGAGATCTCGGGCAGCTGGCCCACTGCCTCCTGGCTGCCTGAGTTTGGGTGGTGCTGTGGGCTGCTCTGGGGAAAGAAAGACAGCACTTCGGACCCACCAGATTATTGGGGGTGGGGTGGGGGGTTGATGAGGCTGTCCACCTGCTCCGGTCAAGATTGAGAAGCTGAAACGCTAGGGAGCAATTAGCCCCCACAGGGCCCCTGGGATTCAGAACCCACTCCATGGGAGATCCTTGGCCTGGTAGAGAAGCCTTAAGCTGTAAACTGCAAGGTCAGTAATTCAAATCCACCAGCTTCTTTGCTGTCAAAAAATGCCATCACCTCTTCCCATAATAATGAACAGCCTCTGAAACCCTGTAGAGTGCGTGTACGTTGTCTGACATTCTCCACTTACACCCCCCCACCCCCCCGCCGGAATCTTCCCAAATACACGTCAGTGTCAGACCCCTGGTGAACTGTGGGTGATGGATCAGAAAGGATCCCTGAGTGTGTCCACTTGCGAGGGGTCCATGGAAAGGCCCCAGCCAGCCCTTGTCACCTGGGTCTCTCTTCCCTCTGTGCAGACCAGTTCCTAATTCTCAGAAGTAGCCTTACCCAGCCAGGAAGGGGGGAAAGGGGGTTGTGAACCGATATTACCCAGTGTCACATCCCCAGCTCCAAGGATGGGAGAGAGGTTGCCTGCCTACTGGAAGCATCTCCCAGGTTGGGGAGAGCACCCGGTTAGACCTGGGTCCCGCCCCACAGGTTGGACACCTGCCAGCTGGCTCCCAGTCCCTGTCAGGAGCCAGCGCTGAGCCAGAGAACCTTGGGGGGGGGGGGGGGGGGGGGGGGCGTGGCAGCCACCACAGAGACCGCCTCAGGGGGCGGGCCTGAGGCTCAGGGGTCCGCCCACGCTTTCCTTGATCTGTCACACTCCTGGTTTCCAGTCTCCATCTGCAAAGGGAGTTAATCACATCGTTCAGAGGAATTTCTGCCCGGTCCTGCTGCCTTCTGGCTCAGAGTCCAGCCGGCGCCAACCCTCTGATTCGATTCCGGGTCGAGCCCATACCCTGGGACTCCACTGCGCCCCTGGCCTGACACCACCTGTGCCATGAACTTCCCTGGGACCTCCCCCATGCTGGCCACTGGCTTCACCCTGGCCCTCCTGACGATGCTGCAGGGGACGTGTGCAGACCCAGAGGGTGAGTGCAGGTGGTCCCGCACTGGGGGCGCTTCCTTGGGCGGTTGACGCGGCAGCCCTCCCTGCACCCCATCCTGGTCTAGGGTGGAGGGTTTCTCAAATCAGTTTGCTCTTTCTGCTCACAGGCACGTGGTGCTACGACTCCCAGGACCCCACGTGTGGTGAGAGCAGCTTTATAGGCGGGTTTCCCGTGGACTGAGCAGGTTTCTGGCTGTGGTCTGTCTGCAATCTGGAACGGGTGTCTGCTCTTGCTGTCCGTGGATGCAGGCATCCTGTCCGGGTCTGCGTGTGGGGGCTGCATCGGCTGGGCATTTGATGACACCCTCACCCCCATCTCCAGGGTGACTGCGTCCGTGTGGCCACCGGCCCGTTCCATTGTTGCATGCACAGACCTTGTCCCCGCAGGCCCCACCCACTGGAAGGAGATGGCCCCTGCCTGTGGGGGCCCCGCCCAGTCCCCTATCAACATTGACCTTCACCTGGTCTGGAGGGACCCTACCCTCGGGCCTTTCATCTTCAAAGGCTACAATGCTGCACCCCGAGGCCCATGGACCCTGGAGAATGATGGCCACACAGGTCAGCACCCCGGGGCTAGGCCCTTCCACAGAGAGGGGCGGGACCCCCACGGACACTGGCAACTACACCAGCACACACATTGGGGCAGAGAGACACTGTGCAAGTTGGGAAGCCGCCACCGCCACCACCACTCAACCCCAACACTGGGTCCAGAAATACCACACGAGAGTGAGAACTGGTGGCAGAGTGGGTATGAGTTGTGCTGCTGACTGCAAGGTCAGTACTTCAAAACCGCCAGCCGCTCCTAGGGAGGAAAAAGGAGGCTTTCAACTCTTGTGAAGAGTCGCAGTCTCAGAAACCCACAAGGGGCAGTTCTACCCTGCCTTGCAGGGGCCCTGCGAGCATTGACTGATAGCAGTGAGTCTTGTTTGTAAGTCAGAGTCAAGTCTCCACACCCATGGCCCCTCCACAGTCCCCTAAAGCCCCCCCCCCCCACTGCTGTCCAGTCGATTCCAACTGTGCCAGCAGCCCGTAGGACAGAGTGGCACTGCCCCCAAGAGCTTCCCAGACATCCCAGCGTAATAGGAATGGAGAGCCTCATCTGTCTCCCCTGGGTTTGAGCCAGCGACAACATGGTTATCAACCCAACCCTTCCCTACCGTGGGCCACCAGACCGTGTCTGTTTGCGTATACAGAGACTAAGCGCTCACAGTCCGGGATCAGTAACCCCTATCGACAGGAGCAGGAGTCACATCATGCGTGGAAAGTGCTCACCACCCCCCAGGGACAGGCCCCAAACAGTAGTCAGTGTGCACTCTGGTCTTGCAGTGGGGTTAGGGCTGCTGCCGCCCGTGGAGCCAGTGAGCTGACCAGCAGAGAGGCCCCCGCCCCCCCGGGAGAAACCTGTGCTCGCAGGGAGGGGAGGAAGGGGTGGTTGGGGGGGGCAAGGCGCGAGTGCAGGGGGTGTCACCGCGCCCTTCCCCACAGTACTCTTGCACGTGGACACTGGCCAGCAGAGCCGCCTGGAGATTCACGGCGGGGGACTGCCCCCGTCAGTCTACCGCGCCCTGCAAGTGCACTTCCACTGGGGAGCACCGGCGCACGCGGGCTCAGAGCACAGCCTGGACGGGCAGCACCACCCCATGGAGGTGGGGCCTGGGGTCCTATCCCGTGTAGTGGGGGTGGGGGGGGGCGCTGCTGGGGCAGGGGGTGCTCCTGACGACTGTGCCCCTGCAGATGCATGTGCTGCACGTGAACTCGCGGTTCCGGAGCCTGCGCGAGGCGCTGGGTCATCATGATGGGCTTGCTGTGCTGGCCGTACTGTTGGCAGTGAGGACGGGGATGGGGACCAGGACTGCGAGGCCCCCAGAAACCCTGTGGGGCGACAGGGAGGGACTTAAGGGGGCTGGGGGGTCGCGGGCATGGAGCTGCTGGATTTCAAGAGTACCCGAGAGCCTGGAGGACCCCTAGTGGCGGTCTGGGTTATGCATTGAGTGGTTCGAACCAACCGGGCGCTCCACAGAGAAGGCCGGAGAGTCTCAGAAATGCGAAGACAGAGTCTCCCCTGTCCCGTAAGGTCCGCTATGCGATAGTGGTCTCGGAGCTGTCACGAACCTTCAGAGTCACCCCGGGTCCCTGCTCCCCACCTCCTGCCATACTCAGAACAGAGTACCACCCCCCAACAGCCCACCCTCTGGAGTTGCCCCCTCCCCCTTACTTACGACTCTCCCCACCCCCTCCAGGAGCAAGACGCTGACAACCCCAGCTTCTCGGTCCTAGTGTCTGGCCTCAAGAACGTGTCTAGCCGCGGTGAGGCCTGTGGTCCACTGTGGGATGGGGTGGAGTGGGGTGGGGTGGGGTTGGCGCTGCTGCTGGGAGCTGAGAAGGCCGGTTCTAACACACACCTCACCCCACCCCGTCGCCGCCTGGCCCAGGGCTCTCCACAGAGCTGCCCTCCACCTTCTCCCTGGCCTCCTTGCTACCAGCCAGCACCGGCCTGGGGCGCTACTACCGCTATGCGGGTTCGCTGACCACGCCCGGGTGCCAGCCTGCCGTCCTCTGGACCGTCTTCCAGGACACCGTGCCGATCGGGCGTGCGCAGGTGGGCGCCCTTAACCCCCCACCGCCTTAGCTACCACCCGGCAGCCTCCACCGGTCTGGTCTCATCGTGACCTGGTCTTGGCCTTTTCCGACAGGTAGCTCAGTTCCAGGCCCTGCTCACGGCAGGGCCCCCAGGCTCCCGCCCCATGCCGCTGGCTGGCAACTTCCGCCCGCAGCAGCCCCTTGGCGGCCGGAGGGTCACCGCTTCCCCAGGTGCCCTGATTCGTGCAGCAGCCCCACGCCGGGGCCTGGACGGAGCGCTGGCCGTTCTGCTAACCCTGTGGATTGGCCAGCAACTCGGACAGGGGGTCTAGAGGCAGAGGTGCCCCTCCTGCCCACCCTTCACACACACACCCCAAGGCCAAGTGCGCCCTGGGCTTGCTGCCTCCTCCACAAAAGGAGAGAACCCCCATTCCCACCCTGTGCCATCCATACTGCAGGGCGACTCTGGAGTGACTTCCCTCGGCATTACCAACCACAGGCAGCCCCTGATCCCCTCTGGAACTGCCGCCACCCCACCTTCCCAACCCCAACCCACCCCCTACTCGCCCCCCATCAAGGCTAATGGGAGCGGGGAAGCTGGACACCACCCTTCACCTAAAGATTATACTTTCTGAAAAAAGGTTTTAAAATAATTTATTGCTTTCAGCGAGTGTTTGTGTATCCTACTGTGCATTTAAAAAAAAAATAAGGTCAGGTGGAATGGCTGTAGGCATTGGGGGGGGGGCGGCTCTCCTCACAGGCCCCCATCAGGTCTGTGAGGCCCAGGTGACCAGGGACAGAGGCTGGTCCATGGTGGAGCTGTGTACGTCCAGATGACAGTCCCAGAAGTTGGGTGGTGCAGTCTTAGGGTAGGAAGACGCTTTATGGAGAGAGGGTGGAGCACACCAAAGGCTTGGTGTCATCGCCCCAAGTGCAGCGTAAAGACCACTGAGCAGCTGTCCAGTGCCCGGATGGGGCTGGCGGGAGGTGAGCGTGTGCGGTCTGCTGTGTGAGAGTCCCTGGAGGCTGGGTGGGATGTGGTTGTGACGCTGCTGGGCGACTAGGCCATGTAGTCTGTTCTTGGCCGCAGTGTTGGTGAAGGTCTGTTCTTGTCTCCTGCCCAAAACTCTTCAGGAAAAGAAACTTGCCAGCCCTTGCCCTGAGAGATGGGGGTCCTGATGGTCACGTGGGCTAAACACCTAGCTATTAACCACCAGGTTGGTGGTTCAAACCCATCAGCCACTCCAGCAATCCGCTTCCCTAAACCCTATAGCGTCATTCTGGGGTCACAATAAGGTGCAATTCACTGGGTGGTATGCAGGCACTCGAATGACCCCTTCCCATCACCCCTGGGTTCTCCTGGGTCCTTCTGAGGCAGGCCCACGCCTCCCCCCCACCCACCCCAGCCTAGACCATGGCTGCGCAAAGCCACCAGCTCCCCCAGGCACGATTCCCCAGCCACATTCCAGTCCCCCTCACCTAGCCTAGCCAGCCCGTCCTACTGCTCCCAAAGCCCCACGAAACCATTGTCTCCCCTCCACGAACCAGAGGGAGTAGCCCTCCTCGCCCTCCGTCCCCGGGCGTCCCTTCCGCAGCGTCTTGCCTGTCCCGGCCCCCCGCCCCCACCAGGCGTCCCTCAGTCCTCACCACCCTGAGGGGCCCCCGTTGGCACGGGTGTCTTTTTGAGGGGCTTCCGAGCCGGGGCCCGGAGCGCTGCGCCGTTGTCCGAGGGGGCGCCGTCGGGGGCGTTGTCCACGGGCCGCGAGGCCGCGGGCCCCGCCAGGGCGTTGACGGTGCCCAGCGCCCGCAGCAGGGCCTGGCCCCGGGGCCCGGCGCGGGGGGCCGGCCGGGGGTCGCGGCGGGCCGCGGGCGGCGCGGGCGGCAGCAGAGCGCGCAGGGCGTCCAGCTCGGCCCGCAGCTCGGCGCGCAGCGCCTCCAGCCCGGCGCCCAGCTCGGCGCGCACGGCCGCCAGGCCCTCCTGCAGCCGCCGCTCGCTCACCTCCAGGACGCCCGCCGGGTAGGTGGCCCCGCCGCGGGGCTCCCCGCACACCGAGCACACCGAGCCGCGGCTGCGTGCGTCCGGCCGCTCCTCCGCGCCCTGCGCGGCGCCCGCGCGCTCCACCAGCCGCAGCAGCCGCGGCGCCTCGGCCCGCGCCGCCGCCTCGGCCCGCAGCTGGCCCCGCAGGCGAGCCAGCCGCCCGGGCCCGCGGGCCTCGTCGGGGGCCGGCCCGTTGGGCTGCGTCGCCGGCTCCCGCCGCCGGGCCGCGCCCCGCCGCAGCGCCTCGCTGGCCCCGTACGCGCTGCGCGCCTGAACCCACGGACGCCCCGGCTCCGCCGCCATCGCGCGCCGCCGCCGCCGCCGGCCTGGCCGGGAGCTCCAGCCTGCAGCCTAGCGACCGCGGGGCCCGGGGCCCGTGGAGAGGGCCCCCCGGGGCCGCTGTGGGAACCACCGGGCCTCGCGGGGATCCAGCCTGGGGCCTGGGGAACCCCCGCAGGGCAGCGCAGGCCTGGGAGGGTGGGCCCCGGGGCCGCTGCGGGAGGGCGAGGCGGGCAGGCCCTGGTGGCCGCCTTTTCTCCGCTGCAGCAGCCACGGGCCCCCCCACCTCCAGGGACTTGCGACGCGGGTGCCAGGGGATGGCGCACATCAAGAGTTGAGCGTCCTTCTCAGGCGTGGGAAGGAAGGAGCCCAGGTCATGGATACCTCGGATCCCACCCTCGCTTTCCTGATACCTGCCCCCCACTTCCAGGTCGCGCAGCCCCATCCCTCCTGGCCTCACCCACACCCCCTACCCAGGGGCCCTCCATGAAAGTTCCCATGGCCCTCCAGTGCCACCCTGTCCTGGACGGCGCCCCACCCCATGTCTGTGCCCCTGCCCAGGTCCTCTTTTACCCCCTCTCACGGCACAACGGAAGTATCCCTTGGGTGCTGGGGGGGTGGGGGAGGTGGTGTGTGTGTGTGTGTGTGTGTGTGTGTGTGTGTGTGTGTGTGTGTGCGCGGGCACGAAGAAGTGCACTTCCAAATTGACATTCTGAGTCGCCTCCACTCAATGGCAATGAGTTTGGTTTTTGTCTTTAACCCCGCTAACCGCAAGGTCACCAGACCCGGTGAGACCCCAGCCCCTCCTTGGAAGAGAGTTTTGGTATCCCCCGCTACAGGGAGGCTTCTGAGTGGCATCCACTATAGCAGTGGCTTTTCAACCCCACGGTCATCTAGCTCTTGGGGGGGGGGGGGCATGGAGGAGGTGTATTGGGAGATATTACACAGACTGTTTTTCTGCCGGGTGTGACCCCACACCCCAATCTGCACCCCACGCTTCAGCCAAAAGTCACCGGACCGCCTCGGCCCACAGTTTCTCTCCCACAGCACACACACTGTCCACACTCTGCCCCTCCATCTACACTGAGCACCTCTGTCCACAGCCAGCCCCTGCGGTGGGCAGGGTGGGGCCATCTTGACCCTGCAGCTCCTGTCCCCTGCCTGGCCTTGACCGGCATTCTGAGTGTTGGATGGAGGAGTCATGAAGAGAGGTGTCTGAGGTCAAGGGTGCCAGGTGGGGCAGGCTGGGGGACCTCCCACTGACAGCGGTACTCAACCTCAGAGCCAGACCCACTTCCTTCAGGAACTCCAGAGCCCACCTGTCCTGTGAGGGAGTTCCTTTCGCATGCACCTCAGGCAGCCCCTCACATACCGCCTTCCCTGCTCCTCAGACGAAGGAGAACACCAAGGGCCCCTGACGTGGTGGAGGGTGGGGGGGTCCCAGTCACTGTGGGGCTGGCTGGCCTGGCTTGAATCCAGCCTGGGGTGGGGTGGGGGGAGGCAAGGAGGAGGACGTCCTTCTGCAGGCCCAGTTCTGTGTCAGGCAAACAGGCAGCCGAGTTGGGGGAGTATACACATAAGGGTGCTTTGGGCAGGTTTGGTCTGAGCGAGGTCATCTGGTTTTCTCCTTTCCTTGGGCTATCTGATCGTTCGTTCATTCATTCAGTCATTCATTCACACTGCCTGCCTGCCTGTGAGGTGCACTTCTCTAATCAGTGGGTCTGACACCCACTGCCTCTGGGTTGACTCCAAATTCATAACCACCTCATCTTTCTCCCTCGGACCAACTGGAGGTTTTGAACCGCTGACCTTGTGGTCAGCAGTGCAGCACATGCCCCCTTAGGTAACCAGGGCTCCATGGAGATGGATGTCTCTCACTGCCAAGCTTTCTGCTCCTCTGGAGGTGCCAGTCTCGGTCATTGCCTGGTCCCAGAGGGCCTAGGAGAGGATCTCAAAAAGTTTGTACAGATGGAATGGAAAGATCATGGAATTTCCCCGCAAGCTTTCTGAAGCCCCCAATAGAGCTGTCCCTCTGAGGGCAGTGTGTGCGTGTGTCTGGCCGGTGATGTCTATGGACATGTACGTATGTATGTGTGTATATATATATATATATATATATATATATATGAGAGCGATGTGGGTATGTGGGGGGGGTGAGCAGCTGCTCACTGTCAACCTCTCGCCTCCCTTCACTCCTGCTGAGTCATCTGTCCCCCTGGGACCTCGGTCTGCTTCTGTCATCCCCGGAGCCTCATTAGCCACAGTCCTGCCCCATCCCCCACTAATTACAGTACTACTGACAGGCCAGCCCTCTAGGTTCCGTCCCATCCCCAGGGCTCTCTGTCCCCTCTGAGGTCTCACCCAGGACACCAAGAGTAGGATAGCAGGGAGGCTGGAGTGGGCGGGCAGGGGAGACCCCAGGTTTGCCGAGGCGACCCAGGCTGGCCAGACAGCAGCTGCTGTCTCCGGACCGTGGGAGGCCAGAGCCTCTCAGACTGAATCCAGTTCTGCTGTCTGGTGTCCCTGAGGGCTGTGGGGGAGGGGGGTAGTAGGACTGGCTCTTGGAGTGGGCCTTGGGGGCCCAAATTCATAACTGGGGAGAAGCAGTCCGCAGAGGTGCAGGTAGACATTGACAGCAGGACATTGGGAAGTCTGAGGGCTGAAGGTGAGGAGGGGTGTGTGTGTGTTTGTGTGTGTGTGTGTGTGTGTGTGTGTACAGGGCAAATAGTACAAGGACTGACTGGGTGCTGTCCAGTTCCTCCTGGAATCTCTCTGCTTGGGCTCCCTCTCCCTGGACTCCCCCACTCCCGCCCCCCCCCCCGCCCCCAGCAGGCAGGGCAGATGCAGTGGGGATGGGCGAATCACTCTCTTTCTCCCCCACCCCACCTGGGCGCTGGGCCCCAAAGCGAGGAGGGGGGGGGGGAACCTCGAACCTCCACTGGGGTGCCTGATGGCCAGAGTTCTGCCTCGGCCGTCAGAACGGGCCCACTGTCGTCACTGCAGGCACCTTGTCACTCAAACCTGGCAGCCACCCAACAAGTGCTGTGTTTCCCAGGCCCTGGGGGGTTGGACTGGTGGAGAGGAGATGGAGAGGCAGCCAGAAATCGGGGTGGAGGTGGGGACGGGTGTCCCACGGGAAGTCCAGATTGCTTCTGCGTGTCAGGGTGGGGAATCGGTCCATGTGACTGTCCCAGGGGGCTTCGCAATGCCATTACCTTTTCATGCCATTTTCCACCCCCTCATAGGTCACGAAGGAGCCCTGAGGGAGTGGTGGTTAAGCCAGGGTTGCTAACCACAAGGTTGGCAGTTCAAGACCACCAGCTGCTCCAAGGCAGAAAGATGAGACTTTCTACTCCCAGAAAGTTATGGCCTTGGAAACTCACAGGGGCAGTTCTCCCCTGTCCTATGGGGTCCCTGGGAGTGGGCATTGCCTCTATGGCCATGGCTTTGGGTTGGGGGTCGCAGGTACCTCGGGTGTCAGGAGTGGGGGGCGGGGTGGGGAGGGGCTGGAGGCAGGTCAGCGTGGGTTTAGGCAGGCAGACACCACCCCGTCTTGTTCTCCAGGGGTCTGCTCAGCAGGTTCCCTCCCAGCCAGCTGCTCGGGCGTGGCAGTAAGATGCCATCATATCTGGAGGGTCCCCAGGGGTGGGGGAGGGGAGGGGGCTGATGCAGCCAGGTGTTAGCACTGGGCTGCTGCTCAGGGGAGGGGGGTGAGGGAGAAAGATGAAGTAGGGTGGTCTCAGAAGGACTGCGGGCCTCTGAAGCACTAAGCCTGCAGGGGTCCTCAAACTTTAAACAGGGGGCCAGTTCACTGTCCCTCAGACCATTGGAGGGCCAGACTAGAGTTTAAAAAAAAAAAAACCCACAAAACTATGAACAAATCCACTGTGGGCTGCTAAGTAAGAAGGCAGCAGTGCCAAAAACACGCAGCGGGCCAGATAAATGTCCTTGGCGGGCCGCATGTGGCCCGTGGGCCATAGTTTGAGGAGGCCTGCACTAAGGAGTCATGTTCTACTCTGCCCTACAGGATCTATGTGGGTCTGACTTTGTGAGGGGAGGGAGGCCTCAGGGAAAGGCCTGTAGGGAAGAGACCTGAAAGGTGAGTTTAAGCACCCACCCCAAAAAGGAGACATTTGAGGAAGAGGTCACCAAAGCCCAAAGCCAAACTCCCTGCCACAGAGCCGATTCTGACACCTAATGACAGCACAGGACAGAAGAGAGCTGCCCCTGTAGGTTCTGAGACCGGGACTTTCATGGGAGTAGAAAACTTCATCTTTAGATAGATAGATATTAACAAAAAAAATTAATTAAAACTTAAAGAAAAGAGAGCTTCATCTCTCGCCCACAGAGCACCTGGTGGTTTTGAACTGCCGACCCTGAGATTGGCAGCCCAACTTGTAACCATTATGCCACCAGGCCCCCTTACTGGCTCTCATTTGCCCGGCGAGTCCCCTGGCGTGGCGAAGGGATAGGACTCTTAGAAAAGGACACACACACCCCCCCCCCAATGGGCTGTGACCTGGTTTGGGGAAGGGGGGCCATTCTCCGTCCCTGGCTTTTGATCATCTCCTCTGTCCTGACCGTGTGGCTCGCCCTGGCGGCCAGCCTGAATGGACCATTAGGACAAAGCAGGGAGCCAGCCCTGAACTCTAAAGACAGGAAGGTCAGGTGCTTGGGGGCCCTCACAGAACAGGTCACGTCGTGGAGTCCCCAGAGTCGGGCTGCCCGTCTCCATCCCCACTCAGGGGACAAACCTTCACCAGGAGGCCCCGCCGGCCAGTGTGCTTGGGGAGGGGGGTGTTCTCCAGACACGGGGTCGGGCTCCTTCAGCTGGCCTTCAGTTTCCCCATGAGGCTTTTAGTCAAGGATGCAGAAGGAGCAAGAGTAGCAGAGGCCTCCAGCCTCCCGAGAAGCATCCAAGTGGGTGCCGAGGGTGTGGGGGGCTGTGTGGCTACTCAGAAAGCAAGGGAAGCCCCATCAACTCTGGGAAACCCTGCCTTCTGCACCCTCATCTGCAGAAAGAGAGAGAGAGAGAGTTAATTCATGGCATCCCCTAGGTCCAGGGCCTCTGGTGAGGCTGGGGACTTGCCTGGGGCACACCTTGCCCCCAACCCTGAGACCACCAGGTGTAGGAACTAGTTCCCAGGTGTTCCCTGGGAAGTGTCCCAGAGCAGGTGGCTCTGCGGGGGGCAACGGGGGCAGCTCATTACTCGGTAATCACCTTGTAGCCTGAGCTCCCTAATGAGCCTATTACCTGGGAATGTTTGCCGGGCCTTGGCGTCAGCAGCTGGAATGGCTGGCGGGAGGTGGTTGTGACCAGTCCAGGCTGGGGGCCCGCTCCCCCACCTCCCTTCCCTGCCCCCGCAGCCGGCTCTGAACAGAGCATCTGTGGGGGGCTGGCTCTCCCCGCCCCCCCCCCCCACAGCTGCAGAACCTGTGTCTCTCCAGCGTGGGGGTCGCAGGAGAGCACGGCGTTTACCGGTGCCCACCCCACGGGACGCAGTAGATTCTGGCCACAGCAACCCTTGTGGACAGAGGAGGACTCCGGCTGCGATTCCCAAGGAGCGGCCCTGGCCTGTGCGGTGTTACGAGTCGGGCTGCGATCCACAAGGTCATCTGTTCAAGACCACCAGCTACTCCTCGGAGAAAAGCGGAGCTTTCTGTTCCTGCCACCGGGGCACTTCGGCCCCCTCCCACGGGGCCACGGTGAGTCCGCACCGACTCCGTGGTGGTGCGCGTGGTTGGGTTTTGCCGCTGGGGAGGCTTCAGGTTGCTCCTCCAAGTTGCCAGTTCAAACCCACCAGCTGCTCCGAGGGGGCGAGGCCGAGGCTGTTCCCGTCCATATAGCCAGGCCTGGAAACCCCAGGGGAAAGTCCTACTGGGGCAGACCCAAGCCACCGGGCAGAGGATTGGGGTTTGTGGAAAGGAGGCCGCCGTGGTTTGCTTACTGCCGAGTGAAGAGAGGGCAGGATCTTCCAAGCAGCCTCAAACCTGGGCCCCGAGAAACAGGAGAGCCCTGGGGTGGGGCGGGGTGGGGCAGTAGTTCTAACCCACCAGCCTCCACGCAGGAGAAAGAGAAGGCCGCCTACCCCTATAAAACCAGAAGGTCTCAGAAACCCTAAGGAACAGTCCTCCCCTCGCCCGAGGGTTTCCAGGAGTCCGCTTTGGCAGTGGTTTGTCAGGCAGAACACGGAGGTCAACTCAAAGTGACATACCCTGTCTATAAAGGGGGCCAGGGAGAGTGCCCTCCCCCTCCCCATGCCCCCCTGACTGGGCCCGGGCTTCCTGCCAGAGACTGGCTCCCCGGACGTCCACAAGCCCAAGCAACTTGCCCCCTCAGGTCCACACTGAGAGTGAGGAACTCGTGGCCCTGGGAGGTCGCCTCCCAGGAGGCCACGCACGTTCCACCTCGCCTGACTCAAGTCCTGGGCAGAGAGCCACGCTTGGTGTCCTGCAGTGCCTTCTGCACCGGGCCCAAACCCGGGTGGTAGCTTGGCCGGTTCCGGTTGGCTGCTCAGGTCTGGCCCCGAGCCACTCCTTCCCTCCTCTCTTCACAGTGCATGTCCCCTGGCTACTTGGCCACATGGCATGTGGCCTCCCACCCCTGTGGCCATCACAGAGCCTCAGTAGCAGGCCTCTCATCCGCCTGGTCTTCAGGCTGCAGGGCTTGCCCTGGGCCTCTGCAGTGAGCATGACCTTGGGGGAACCTTTGGGGACTGTCCTCTGCTTGACCTGCCCCACTGGGCCCTGACAGTGAGAGACCTGGCTTCTATTTTCTCAGGGACATTTGTCCTCTCTCATCATGCGGCAGACTGGCCTCGAGCCTTTGCATGCTCCCTTCCATCTCAGTTCACAGTTCAGAGGCTGCCTCCTCTGAAGGCTTCCCCCAGCCCCCGAGGTTCATCTTCCTGACTGTCTCTGTGAGTCCTGTGTGGACACACAGCTTGGCAATGACTCTGAGGGTGAGGGGACCCTGCTTTCCCCCTCACTACATCAGACTCCTCCCGGATCCAGGGTCCCTCCCAGGAGTGAAGGTGTCTGCATGGGCTCGTGGGAGAGACTTGGTACAGGTTTAAGGTACTGAGTCTGGGCCTGTGTTTGCCCATGAGCCAGCCTGCAAGGTTTCTGCCAGGTCCCCTGGGAACCCCCGCACCATCTGGAGGTGGCCCTGACCCCCACCCTGTGCAGGCTCCAACCTAGAGTGGGAGGAAGGCAGGGGTAGGGGGGTGGGAATGAACAGGACCCCAAGGGCACAGTCCCGAAAGCCTCACTGAGACGCTGGCAGTCTCGGCCTGCCTGTGGTCCCCATATGGGTTGTGGGCCTCCCCCTGGGCATTGAGTGTCGAAGCCTCGGTCTAGAAAACAAGTATCTTACAGGCCTTCTCTTTATTCGGTGTTAAGGCCAAGCTCAAACCCAACCCATTGTCATGGTGTCCATTCCAACATCTAGAGGTTCTGAGTCGATGAACCTGTGTCGGAGAAGAGGGCCTCATGCTTTTCCCTACGGGTGGCTAGACTAGCCTCTGACCCACCCTCCATGCCGTGAGCAGCCCAAACCTTCAGCAATATCACGGCTGTTACCTTATTAAGGATAGGAGGGTAAGAGCTGGGATCCCTGGTGTCGTCGTGGTTGTGCACTGGTAAAGTGACCAGATTTTAAGCGGGACACCTTTGAAAGGGGGAGGGGGGGCTCTTGATTAAAAATCTGGTCTCTATGGAGCAACAAAAATGTTCATAGCATGCAAAAATAGTATTGTAATATGTTTATTTAATTTTAAAACGCCACGGGACATGGGACAACTTGTTAAAAAGCGGGACATCTGGTCACCTTGTCGCTAACCCCAAGGTCAGCAGTTTGAAAGTACCATGCCACAGGAGAGCGCTGGGACTTCTCCCATAGAGAGTTCCCGTCTCAGGGAAAACAGGAACCATCCCCTTTGTGAACGGGGACCAGACAAGGTGGCCCCTTTCTGTTCACCCACCACTCGTATTCCATATTGTTCTAGACGCTTTAGCCAGAGCTAACCTTCAACAAAAAGAACTCAGAGACATCCAGATCGGCCCAAGAGGCAAAACTTGATTTGCAGATGATGTGATTCTCTGTGTAGAAAAGCCCCAAGACTCAGCAAGGCATTGCTGGACGCCACAGGAAGAGTCAGCAGTGTGTCAGGGTTACAAGGTCAAACCCACCTGGATCCCTGCGTGCCAAGGAGCGTGGGTTCCTGTACGCTGGCTGCGGCGTCTGCAACCACCCGGGGACCGATCAGCACCGGAACGCATACTGTCTGAGACCTCTGCTAACACGAAAAGAGAATCCTGACCAAAGGCTTTGCCCCGAAGGAAATTGACTTGGGTGCTTACGGGGGGGAGGCTGTAGCAGAAGCTGGAGTAGACAGGTGTTCCCCGGGGTGAAGGGGCAGAAGAGCAAGGGAAAGGAACGCCAGTGGTGGGTTGGATAAGTGGCTCGAATACAAAACTGATGATCAGAAAATCAGACGCCAAGCAATGATATGGTTGTGAAGGAGAGGGCTGGGGGAGGGGGCATGGAGGCCCAGAGCCTGTCTGTAGACAATTGGACATTGCCTCACAGAAGGGTCACACGGAAGGGACGCGTCAGCCAGGGTGCAGTTTAGCACCGATGAAACACGCAACATTTCTCCGGTTCTTTAATGCTCTCCCGTCCCCCTGTCCCACTGTCATGACCCCAGGTCTACCTCACAAATCCAGCTAGACCCTGGCATTCTAGAGCAGGTACACTGGTACAGATAAGAGCTTTGGACATACTTATGGAAGTCAGGACAGATAAACCCCTCTGGTACAGTATGAGGAGGGGGAGAATGGGGGAACCAATAGTAATGATGGGTGTATAACACACACACACACACACACACACACACCGGGGGATAGACAACAGAAACATGGGTGAAGGGATACAGATGGTATAAGGTATGAAAAATATACATATATAATTTATTAAGGCTTCACGAAGGTGGGAGGGTGGGGGGAAAAAGCTGATATAAAGGGCTCAAGTAGAAAGATAATGTTTTAGAAACAATGATGGCAATATATGGACAAGTTTTCTTGATATAATTGATTTTAGGGGCGGGGGGCGGGCATCACTGCTCTGCGGTGGTGGGAGTAGGAGGCCCAGCCCCACTGCTGGAATTGAACCTCTGTCCCAGTGGGCCGCAGTCGCGTGCACAACCACTATGCCACCGGGGCTCAGCCCGAAAAGTGATTTTCCTACCTTGGTGTCACCTACCACCTAGTGGTGCAGCTGGGGAATGACAAGAATAAGCGGGGTTTTCTGCCTGATTCCCAAGGCGCTGTTTTCCTTCATCTCTAGCGGTTTTATAGTCATGGCATTCACGCCCCGCACAATTCAACAGTTCTATCACAGGGAGAAGAGACGTCCAAGTCACCACCACAATCCGTTTTAGAACAGTTTCTTCCGAATAGTATTAGCTCCCCATTACCCCCCGCCCCTCCGCTGCCACACCCCCAAGGAACCATCCATCCGGCTACTGTGTCCACAGGTTTATCACTCCTGGATTTCTTATGTGGACAAACGCTTTCAAAAGAAAACCTGCCAACCACAACAAAGTAAAACAGAGAGACCTTCATCAAAAAGAAAGCAGAAAACAGTAAAAATGAGAATGAATTTAAAATGAGTCCAAGAGGGCTGAGCCCCGGTGGCGTAGGGGTTGTGCGCGGGACTGCGACCCACTGGGACGGAGGTTCAATTCCAGCAGTGGGGCTGGGCCTCCTCCTCCCACCACCGGAGAGCAGTGATGCCCCCCCCCAAAAAAAAAAGAGTCCAAGAGAGGTCAGATGATAGGCTGTTAACTGTTCTTCTAACTGCGTCTGCACTCACCCACTGCTCAATGCCCTCAGCATGAGAGGTCTGGGGAGGGGGTTCTGTGGTGGTGGGGTCACAAGAGGCTTCATCCACATGCATTTCCCCTTCACTGTTTTTTTTAACTGAAGCAGCTTTAAAATGGGAGGAAAGGAAGATCAGATGATCAAATATGACATCTTTTTCCCCCCAATTACAGCTCTTACAGCTCTTATAACATTCGGTACATCGTTTGTGTCAAGCATATTTGTACACACGTTGCCATGCTCATTTCCAAATATTAACGAGGAGCCATCACCACGAGCCTCCATATATTTATTTATCGGCACTCCTCAGACCTCTTCCTGCTCTGCCCCGGACTCCTGAGCGCCTGCTTCCCAGGCCCCTCTCTTCTCGACCTCCTGCCTCCCAGGCTCCTGGACTGGGGGAGGGAAAAAGAGCTGAAGTAAGAATCCACCTGAAGTAAAAACTAAAAGGGAAAAGCATGGTGTGGGGAGTTTGATTTTGATTGCACAATCAGGGCGGAGCCGATGCGTGGGCTTCCTGTCCTCGGGAGAACACTCATATTAAATGCGTTTAAGAATTATTTATAAATATTTTAATGTGATTATAAAAATACAAATATGATATGGCAAATTAGTTTCTAAATTATCAAGGTTTCATGAGGAAGAGGGGAGCAGGGAAGGAGGGGGGAAATGGGGACTTAAGGAGAAAGCAAATGTTTTGAGACTGAGGAGGGCAACACATGTACAAATGTGCTTTGCATATAGTGGATGGATGGATGGATTGTGTTAAGAGTGGTATAAGCCTCCAATGAAATTATTTTTTTTGGGGGGGGGCATCACTACTCTCCGGTGGTGGGAGTAGGAGGCCCAGCCCCACTGCTGGAATTGAACCTCCGTCCTAGTGGGCCGCAGTCCCGCGCACAACCACTATGCCACCGGGGCTCAGCCCCAATGAAATTATTTTTTAAAAATACAAATAAACTCTGCTTTTTGGTATGTGTGTGTGTGTATGTCAAATTAGTATGTACACTAATTTTTTAAATGTTATTGTGAATTAGGTGAATGCTTAGCGAGCAGGTCATCAGTTTAAGTTCAGCAATTGATACAATCCCCCCCTCCGCACAATTCAATCATTGCAAACCCGCCCACCTTAACCTCTCTACCCCACAACCCACTCTCTAAGGACCGTACCCCTGCCCAAGCCCTTCTTTCTAGGACCGAGGCACTCTGCCCCAGCCCCCCATTCTGTCTAGAGACCAGCGCTGCCACCTCTCCTACTTTCCCTAGGGCCCCTCCACTCACTCTCCCCCTCTCTCTAGAGATACAGCCAAGACCCGCTCTATTCTCCCAGGGAACCCATCCCCAGGAAAGCATGCCCTCCCACGCTCTCTGGGCACAAGGCCCCAGCTTCTCCCACTCCCCATAAGAACCAAGCCTCCACCCTAATCTCTCTAGGGATCAAGCCAGGCCCCACCCACTCTCCCCAGGGAATAGACACAGGTCCCTAGTCTCACTCTAGACCCAAGGCACTAGCCCCTCCCACTCTCCCAAGGAACAAAACCCAGAGGAGCCAAAAGCTCATTAGAGACCAGAGTCCTGTAATCAAATGCTCTAGGGAACATGCCATTCACCTCTCAGACGCTCCCTAGAGACAATAACCAAGTCCCTTCCACTCTCCATGGACCAGGACC
Source organism: Nesogale talazaci (assembly GCA_004026705.1). NCBI lineage: Eukaryota > Metazoa > Chordata > Mammalia > Afrosoricida > Tenrecidae > Nesogale > Nesogale talazaci. The sequence continues at coordinate 107,734 of PVJH01003567.1, read as the reverse complement.
CTGGCCCCTTCTACTCTCTCTGAGGCCCAAGCTAGGTTGGTAATGTTGCATTTTTCACAATGATGGTGAATGGTGTCCTATCAGCTATAGACTGATTTTGCATTTCGGTGTCTCTATCTGATTATATCAATCTATTTGAACATGGGGAAGTCTCTACACTGCCTCACGGAACAGAACAGGGTGCACCTGTTTCAATTTGGTATTCATGAGCCCGTTTAAATGCAAGGGCTGCGGATAAGGTAGCAAAGGCCACTTGATCTTCGCTGTGTTCATCTGATTAAAATTCGGTCTAAAATATGGTCCTTTGATTATCCCAAAGCATTTCAGGGTGGTTTGTGTGTGATCACCAAGAAAGGATATTCAACACGTAATCATTAAATAAAAACACACGCTAGTTTGTATGGAATATGGAATTGGAATGTCTGACAGGGTGATTGATGTTCTATAGTCCGCTATAGGTCAAAGGACAGTTGAATGGGCTAAACATAGGGCAAAGAATAGAAGACTGTGTCCCGGAAGGGATGTGCTCATTGAAAGAATTAGAGGCAAAATCCACTGAAACGTTTATTAAAGGGTTATAAAAGACAGGGACTTAAAAAAATCATTTTATTGGGGGCATGTACAAATCTTGCCACAATCCCTGCCACAATCCCGACATCCATCATGTCCAGCACATTTGTACATTTTTTGTCCTCGTCATTCTCAAAACATTTGCTTTCTACTTAAGCGCTTGGGACCAGGTTCTCTTTTTGTTCCTTCCCTCTCCCCTCCCACCTCCCTCATGAACCCTTGATAATTTAGAAATTATTATTATATGTCATAACTTACACTATCTGACATCTCCCTTCACCCACGTTTCTGTTGTCCGTCCCCCAAGGGAGGGGGTTATATGCAGATCCTTGTAATCAGTTCCCTCTTTCTCTCCACCTTCCCTCCACCCTCCCAGTATCACCACTCACCACTGGCCCTGAAGGGATCATCTGTCCTGGATTCCTTGTGTTTCCAGTTCCCATCTGTACCTTTGTTTATCCTCTGGTCTAGGTAGATTCGTAAGGGAGAATTGGGATCATGATGGGGATGGGGGGAAGGATGGGAGGAAGCATTAAAGAACGAGAAGAAAGCTGTATGTTTCATCATTGCTACACTGCACCCTGACTGGCTCGTCTCTTCCCCACAACCCTTCTGTAAGAGAATGTCCAATTGCCTACAGATGGGCTTTGGGTCCCCAATCTGCACTCCCCCTCATTCACAATATGATTTTTTTTTTGGTTTTGGGGGGCATCATTGTCCTCTGGTGGTGGGAGTAGGAGGCCCAGCCTTTGCTCCTGTGGAGCCACTGCTGGATTTGAACCTCCGTCCCAGTGGACCACAGTCCCGCGCACAACCACTACGCCACCGGGGCTCAACCCCACAATATGATTTTTTGTTCCTTGATGCCTGGTCCCTGATCCCTTTGACACCTCATGATCCCACAGAATGGTGTGCTTCTTTCATGTGGACTTTGTTGCTTCTGAGCTAGATGACTGCTTGTTTACCTTCAAGCATGTAAGACCCCCAGGTGCCATATCTTTTGATAACCGGGCACCGTCGGTTTTCTTTGCCACCTTACTTAAGCACCCATTTGTCTTCAATGATTGTGTCAGGAAAGTGAGCACGCAATGATAGGATGTTTTGTTCTTTGATGCCTGACACCTTCGACACCTTGTGATCACACAGGCTAGTGTGCCTCTTCCATGAAGATGGGGATTTTAACAGAAGAAATCCCTCGGAGACTCCTGACACTGTAGAACTCTGAGCAGTTTACAGTTTCAAGGCAGGCTAGAGCCCGGGGTGGATTATCTATAGAAATTCCCCCTACAAGAAAAAGCAGCTCCAAAGGGTGTCTCCTATTTAAAAACTGCTCATAGAGACCTGGGCACATACCTAGATAATGTATTTAATGAAACATCCCTCTAGCTCTGTCTGCTCTGGGCCAGTTCATCTTCACTGAAGACAGGTAGCGATGGGAAGTTAAACAAGTTCACCCATCAGAGCAGCCTGCAATAGTGTGAAAGTAACAGTCCAGCCAATACAGGCTGTCCTTTGGACAGCCGCCAGGAAAGAGGGCGACTTGGAGGTGGTCAGTTACCAAGGAGCGTGCACCTGGAGCCTGGGATGATAGCCACGTAAATGACGTGCTGAAAAATAACAAGGTCTTGAAAGTGAACCAAGGACACACAATTTTTGAGCTCACACTTAAACACAGCCCCACTCTAAGAACAATTGGTTCTTATGACATGAGCCTGCTCCCTACCTACCTCCCTGGAGTGATCACTGAAGATAGGGGTGCCATCTCAAAGTGTGGTGAAGGAAGCGGATGGTGCCCCGCTATCAGAAAGAATAGCTCGCTTCAGAGATTGGAACGGCGTTCCCTGAGAGAAGTATCCCTCTAAATAAGGTACTGGCTAAGTCCACGTGGAAAAACCACATCTGCACGTGGATTTCAAGAAGGGTAAAGAACAAAAACCAAACCCAAAGGATGGAGTGGGACTCGAGCTTGAATTCTGAACACCCAGTTTGCAGGGGAAGCTCCAAACCCATTTGCAGGGTGTCCCGTGCAGTGAAGCCTCTGAAGAATCCCCCTTGACTCAGGACCAGAGGTGGGAAAGATCTTGCTACCAGAGAGAGAGAGTAAGTTACAGGATGCACTACTGCAACTGTAATTAGAACAAAGTGTGACATCTTATCATCCATCTCCCAATGCATACTTGCTCCGGGTTTTTAATAGTTCCTGCTTTGTTATTGATAGAGGTCTTTCTTTGTTCGATCGGGTCCCTTTGATTGGGTTCTTGTTTTGTATTGTCTTGATGTGGTGTGATTGTCTGTATTGGGGACCCAGATGCGGTCAGCCGATAGCAACGATGGGGTCACGAGACTCAAAGGGACATGACAGGGGAAGTCCGCAGGAAAGGGGGAGACAGCAAGGAAGAAACAGTGTCGTGGAGACGATGGGGGCGATGGGGGCATCACACTCAGCAAGGTGATTCAACTATCGGAATGCATGAGATGTGGTTTGTATGTCTGTGAGATTGTTAGCTATAAAGAAGCCCCCAATAAAATGATTTATAAAAAAAAGAGGGGGAAAGAGAAGCTTATACCAAGGGCTCCAGTAGAAAATATTTAGAAATAAAGATGGCAACGTGTGTACAAATATGCTTGATAAAAATGATGTATGGAATGTTTTCAGAGCGGTAAGAGCCCCCAATAAAATTATTGGGAAAAAAATAAGCTTCTTTAAAAAAAAATAATAATGGATCGAGAGACCAGGAACAGCCTTATGGAGAACATACTTTGTGCTGCTTACAGTAATCTTTTTCCCCTCTTTTAAAAATGAAATCATTTTATTGGGGGCTCATGCAGCTCTGATCACGATCAATACATCCATCAATTGTATGCAGACCACATCTGCACAACTATTGCCATCGTCCTTCTCAAAACATCCTCCTCTTACCTAGGCCCCCGTTCTTTTACCTTGTGTGGGAGAGCACGGCTGCCACGTTGAGGGCTAAGTAAGGTGCGGCTGACCCAAGTTGCTTCCTATGCTTGTGCACAAAGCATAAGGAAGACTGCAGAAGAATGGATGTCATTGAATGATGGTGCTGGAGAAGAATTTCAAAAGCTCCAGGATGGGCTGAGCCCCGGTGGCATAAGTGGTTGAGTGCGGGCCCGCGGGCTTGGCGGTTCAAATCCAGCGGCGGCTCTCAGGAGCAGCGCTGGGTAGCTCCCACGACCACCAGAGGCAGTGATGCCCAAAAAACAAAAACGAAAAAATAAGGTTGCCTTGCAAAAGCACCAGGACGGCCAAAGAACAAACAAATCTATCTCAGGAGAAGTGAAGTGAGAATGCTCCTGAGAAGCAAGGATGACTCATCTCCCATGCTCCTCGAGAGGCAGACTGAATACAGCAAACATGCCAACATTGCTCCAAACTCTGCATTGTCAATGCAATTCTGATCCAAATCCCATGAGTCTTCAAAGAAATGGGGAAACTAATTACCAACTTTATATGAAAAGAAACCCAGGGAAAATAAGATACCAGCAGTTTCTTCTTCTTCTTCTTTTTTTTTTTTGGGGGGGGGGGCATCCCTGCTCTCCGGTGGTGGGAGTAGGAGGCCCAGCACCACTGCTGGAATTGAAGCTCCATCCCAGTGGGCCGCAGTCCCACGCACAACCACTATGCCACCGGGGCTCAGCCCCAGCGGTTTCTTCTAAAAAAGAAAATAAAGCTAATTTTTTTTTAAATTAAGAGAGAGCGTACAGCTTTAATCTTCCAGATTCCGTACCCCTCTGATAGACATAAACATTGACCTGAGTGAGAAAAGTAAAATGGGGTCTGAGCCCCGGTGGTGTAGTGGTTGAGTGCGGGACTGCAGGCCACAGGGTTGGCAGTTCAAATCCAGCAGTGGCTCTCCAGGAGCAAAGCTGGGTCTCCCACGCCCACCAGAAGGCAGTGATGCCCCCCCCCAAAAAAGAAACGTGAAACAGAAGTGGACTTGGAGTCTTTTATTATTAATCATTTTATTGGGAGACTCATACAAATCAGAACAATCCATCATTCAATTGTATTAAGCACACTTGCACGTATGTTGTCATCAGTCTTTCCAAACATTTTCTTTCTACTTGAGCACCTGGTGTCAGCTCCTCTTTCCCCCCACCCCAGCTCTCCCACCCTCGTGTATCCTCGATCAATTATATTTTATTATTGCTTCATATCTTACACTGCCCATTGTCTCCCTTCACCCACATTTCTGTCATTCACACCCCTTAGGGTGGGGGGCTATGTATCCAATGTTGTGATCAGTTCTCCCTTTCCTCCTGCCCCAATCATCCCCCTACCCTCATGATATTTCTACTCCCACTACTGTTCCTGAGGGATTTATCTTTCCTGCATTCCATGTGTAGCGAGCTCTTATCTGTACCACTGTGTGTATTCTGGTCTAGCTGGATTTGTAAGGTAGTACAGGGTCATGGTGGAACTAGAGGCATGATGTGTGTTTTGTCAGCACTGTACTGCACCCTGGTTGAATTGTCCCTTCCTTGTAACCCTTCTAGGGAGGAATGTCCAGTTGTCTACAGATGGCCTTTAGGTCTCCACTCCAGCCCCGCCCCCCTCGTTCACAGTGATATAACTGTTTGTTTGAGTGGACTTGGATTCTTTAGTGATGTATAAGTTCATTTCAAACAAACGTTGTCATAGAAAAGCAGTGATTCCCCATAACAAGTTGTCATAGAAAATTAGTCATACTGTGGTAGTCACTGATCTGTGTCAATTTCAACACTGGGAGTGTAGGGGTGGAGTCTAGCCAGTCAATCTGGAGATAGCCAATGAGGCCTCTGTGTGGGCATGGCTTTCCTCTGAGAATTCTGGGAAATCCCATGGTATTTCCCATTGGAAGTGAGTGATGATAGACTCAGTCCCTGAGAGATGCACTACTGATGAGACAAGATGGCAGCATAAACCCTGAGTCCTAGGAACTGGAGGAGCAGGAGGAGAAGAAGCCACGTGGACTTGCCCTGGTGGAACCAGACCTCTGAAACTGGAGAAGCCACAGAGACACCCCTGCCAGCGCTGAGATGCTTCTATTGCCAATGGTGCTGCTGATGGACCTTGAGCTCTGGAAACGAGGAGCCATGGGGAGACCCCTGGTGATGCTGGATACACAAGACTCTGAACCACTGGCCTGTGATTGTCCTGGTGTCATTGCATGTGCTTCGTGTGTCGGAAGAAGACTATGGACTGGTATCAGACATATGGGCTAATATCGGACTTAGGACCTTGGACTGGACTGGGTTGGGATGCTTTCTCAATGTTCCACTCTTCTTGTTTATAAACCTTTCCCTTATATCCATATGCATGTTTATGAGTTGGTTTCTCTAGTCTACCAGGACTAACACACATATCTATATATCTTATTTTGTTTGCCTCTGGTAAACTTTATCATGAGAATTAATTAATAATGGCACTTTTAATTCATGACATTTTGGTCATAAGCAGTATGTGGGGGGGGGGCAGGTGCGATGGGGGGAAGCAAGGATGACTAGAATTCGTCTCACATAGTTTAGCCATGCCATCAGGAGAGACCAACCCCTGGAGAAGGGCATCGGGGCTGGTAAAGAGGATGGGCAGTGAAAAACAAGAAGACCCACATCCAGGTGGACAGGCACAGGGCTGCCCCAGTGGGCACGAGCACAGCCCTGGCACTGAGGGTGCCACCTCCTTGGGCGGCATCTCCTTCTCGCATCAGAGTCAACCCAACAGCACCTGACAAGGATCCATTAGCGAAAGTGCCCAGTCTCCCGACCCCCAGAGGAACTGAGCAGGAAAACTGCCCATCAGCAACTATGAAAAATGGGTCACGAGTTGGTCCAGAGTGACCCTCCCTCCTCTTTGGAAAACTCTTGGGCTAAGACTTGCTGCAGCCCTGGGCCCCATCCTACCACCAGTCCTGGAAACCCCCAAAAATACCAACACTCCGTCCAAATGACAAGAACAGGTAGCCACTAAGGATTCATGATCATTTGGGGAGCTGCAGGGTGGGGCTGAGGGAGGATCCGCCCCTGCAGCAGTAGGTGGGATTGAAACCCTGGATGGGCCTGGTGAACAAAGCCGCTCAGAGGAGGGCAGAAGGGAGATGCAGACGTCTAAAAATCACCAGGATGGTTTTGAACAAGAAACACAGAAGTTTGTAGAAGAAACAGTACATTTGAATTATGGGGAAGGCGTTGTGAAGGGCTCAGATCACGGACTGGGGTCGGAGGGTTGGGGTTTCTGGGGTAGGGCAAGAGAGAGCCGTTTCTTTTTAAAATGTTACTGATAAATCATTTTATTGGCGGGGGGGGGGGCTCTTACAGCTCTTATAACAATCTGTACATCAACTGTATCAAACACAGGTTGCCATCATCATTTTCAAAACTTTTACTTCAGCCTTTGGTAATGGTTCCTCTTTCTTCCTTCCCTCCCCCACCCTCTCACTCTGATGACCCTTGATAAAATTTTAGTTATTCGGGCTGAGCCCCGCTGGCGTAGTGGTTGTGAGCGGGACGGCCCACTGGGACGGAGGTTCAATTCCAGCAGTGGGGCTGGGCCTCCTACTCCCACCACTGGAGAGCAGTGATGCCCCCCCCCCAAAAAAAAAAAGAATTTTAGTTATTCTATTCTTCC
>PVJH01003567.1:0-90601 GCA_004026705.1 Nesogale talazaci | reverse complement strand
CTCGCCAGGAGAACACAACAGAGTACACACCAGTCAACAAGCTCTCCGTGTACAATTCTGAAACACCGGCAGCATTCAATAACCATCCTCACCCTCGGCCGCCAAGCAGGCCTGCCCTGCTCGACTCCCACATAGACTCACTGCTCCCCAAGTCTCCTGTCTAATCGTTCAGGGTGAATCAGCGGGTTTTCTCCCAATGCTCCAGGCAGACCTTCTTCACCACCGTTTGGTTTTAAGAAGCCTTTGGGGGGCTTACTCTGGGTCTTAGGTCTGAGATGTAAAAGACGATCTCAGGGCACGGCTTTCGTGGACTCAGCCCGTCTCCATGACCCCAGGAGGCAGGGATGTGTTCTCTGGTCCTGTGAAATTCCGTCTGCATTTCGTCCTCTTTTGGGCCCATGTTTCTCTGTAACATCTTCAGTCGAAACCTTTAGGAGGCGTGCGCCATCCTATTCTGGCCTCCCGGCGCAAAGGAAGCAGTAGTTCCTGGAGGGAACAGGCCCCACATTCAGTTGCCGCCTCGTCTTCCGGAGTCGAGTCTCCCCCTGGCTATGCTGCGCTAGATTGGGCACTTTGGATGATTCCTTCCAAACTGGTAAGACCCCTGGCATTCTGCAATGAACTTGGAGGTAAAACAGAAGTGCTAAACATACTTTTAGACCAGTTAATTGGGGCTTCCCCATAAAAACACCACCTTAACCTCCAAGCCAAGGCATCAAGCTCCATGAAGTATTTGTGCACAGGCAGCTTTAGCAACCAGCCGTGTGTGTGTGTGTGTGTGTGTGTGTGTGTGTTATGGGTGTAAACACATCTATCACTCAACCTTTGACCATTCAATTTTTAGCAAGTATATGTTAGCTTGTTTATAGCAGTTACACACCAGAAGCCTACGTGGAAACAAAAAATTACAAAGACAAATTTAGCAGGCTGACCCCTCCGGTGGCGTGGTGGTTGTGCGTGGGACTGCGACCCACTGGGATGGAGGTTCAATTCCAGCAGCGGCTCCACAGGAGCAAAGGCTGGGCCTCCTACTCCCACCACCCATTAGAGGGCAGTGATGCCCCCCCAAAAAAACACAACAAATATCCCACCATCTGAGGGCAGTGATGCCAAAAAAAATTTAGTAAAACAAAAAAACAACAATTAAACAATGACAGATTTAGCTTAGAATTCATGACAAAAGACTCAAGGAGGTTTACTGCAGACATGCAGCTTGGCCTCACACTTGAAGTGTTCACTGTGCCTGCTGGAGGCCTGCCAGATGGGACATCAAATACCCTCTCAGGATTCTCAGTCTAGCGGATGTGTGACTGTGAGACCCCTTTCACCCAAAGAGACCTTTGCAAGCAAATTCAGAAACTGATGGTTGAAAAAAGCTGTCATTGTTCGGTGTGGTGTCAACTTGGCCGGGCCAGGATGCTCAGTGATATGGAACCTCAGGCCCCTCGTAATCTTCCAGGATGGGGTCTGACAACGTACATCTGTACATAACCACCTCCACAGGGGGCTCTATGGTGAGCCGCCAGACAAGGGCAAGAAGATTAGCCTGGGAGGCTAGCTTTCTCAGATTACACAGGCTGCAGCCCCATTGGGACCCACTGAAGGGACATTCCTTCAGGATTGGGACCTGCTTCCAATGTAACAAAGATCTGTGGAAAAGCCTGCTTGCTTGCAATGCATTGGTTATTTGGAGTTGAGCCAGTGGCCCGCCTTAAGCCTGACCTGCTGACCTTGGATTCATTTACCTGTGAAGTCACCAGTTTGTCATTTACAATTCAATCTGGGGCCCATCGACCCCTGCCCTCATGCCAATCAGGGGAGGTCTCTAGCGTACCACCTGACCCACGGACTCACAAACCGCCCACCCTCGCGCTGGCCTGCTTCACTGGTTTTGCTTCTCTAGAGAATTCAGCCCAAGACAGAAGCACGGTCCAGTAACGACTGAAGGCAAGTAGGGAACGTTAACGGTGTGACCTAAGGGTGGGTAGCAGGCGTGCTGAGCCCTGCGGAGGAAGGAGATGACACCTCAACGTTTCTAATTAAAATGTGAACCCCAGGCTCCTCCAGCCCAACAGCGTTGATCCAGAGTAGATGAGCAGATTCAACTAGCCTGTGGCCCTTGGTTCAAAAGGACCGCTCAACCCACTTGCAGAAGGCCCTCTCCCGGAAGGCAGAGTGGGCGGAGCATCTGACAGGACAGGCGTGGGAAGCCGGGTCTTGGAGAGCACCCCCACTTCCAAGGTGAGGCTCGCTTCGATGTGTGCCTGGGAAGAGTCTTCACAACCTCTTCCCCAACACACACATGGGTCAGAGGCAATCCTTTCCCTGGTTCCATTAATAGCACTTAAAGACCCTGGCGAGACACTGAGACTGGGACCTTGGCTTTTTCCTGTCTCCTTACCCTTAAGCCCCTCCCTGTCTCCCCTCCTCCCCAGCCCCCTGCCTGCACCTCTGATAACCAACCACCCCTTTGCCCGTCAACATCGAATGCCTCCATTTCTGCGGATCCACCGCACCCCCTGTCCCCATCCCCCGTGTGCTCCGCTCGGGGAGGTCCCTCCGTCCAGACCACTCTTTCTTCTTCAGGGTCCTGCACGCTTCAACTCTCCATTTCTGGGGGAAGAGGAATCCAGCTGGCTTCACGGACACAGCCGAGTGCAGCGTGTGGGGTATGGATAGAGAATGTGAGCGCAGACACTGCCGGTGGCCCGGGTCCCTCGCAGCCATTGGAACCCTCACGGACACCCGCTGTCCTCACATGCAGGCGAGGCCCAGAGAGAGGCCTGCGGCGCTGGGCTGGACGCTAGGCACAGGAAGGCCCCGTGATGGAGGTCCACATTCTGGTTGGTTGTGATGCCGAGATCAAAAGGCTCGGCCCGAGCGGGAGCAGTCTTTGGCACCGGCACCGCTTGATACTGAGACAGGGAGGGACTGGTCTCCTATGCTAATGAGGCTTAGACCAAGTTCAGCCCTGTTGTTCCTGCTGCGGGGCGGTGGATGCCCATCAATTACCCAAGGGGCTGTCTTCTGTCATGTGTGAAATAGCTGGAAATGGAGAAACAGACAGTGTGTACTAAGCGGGCGGCTTCACCGGAGTCAGTGCCACGCAGGGAGACGCGGTGACCACGGCTGGGCCTCAACGTCTCAAGACAGGACGCTTGGAAACCACCTTCTCTCCGTGTCCCCCTCCTTCCTCACTTTGCCAGAAGTACCGCATCTTCTGCTCTCCCGAGTGCAGGCATGGACTTCGCAGGGAGGACGTCGACCCCGTCCCTGCCCCCTGCTCCAGTTGCAAAGCCAAGGCTATCTTTACCTGTCAGGGTTGAGGCCTCAAGGACAGCAAGTCCAGCTGGCAGGACCTGCCGGGGTGGGTGGAACGTCCATCGGTCGTTCTGTTCGGCCGCTGGCAGGCTCAAGCCCTCGCCTTCTGGTCACCACTCACCCCTCGCTCCACTCCTCCTCCTGCTGTCTCCTAGACGCCGCACGTCAGCGGACTTCTCCTGCCGATCGGGGAGAAGTCGAGGGTTCTGGAAGGTGTCTAGGGATGGGTTAGAAGGAGCATGTAAGGGAAATGTTGGGAGCAGACCGGGGGGGGGGTGGGGGGGGCTTGTGGGGGAAAGCATGAAATGTAGAGAAGCATACAAAGCTCTGCTGTATCTGTCCTTGTTTTATTAGCCTTACTGATTCTGTGACGTATTCGTTCTATGCTCTTCGGTATATGAAACCCAGGTTGGGTGGATCGATAGAGACAATGACTAGACTAAGGGTTCCTTGGGGGGGACGGCAGGGGAGGTGGGGGTGGTGGTAAAGGGGGAGCTGCTATCAAGGAGTACGAGGAAGAAAATATTCTGAAAATGTTGTGGTGGCGATCGTACGACATGGCTTGATAAGACTGGTATATCATATCTGGGTGACGTCCCAATAATAATAAAATGGTTTGGGGGGGGGGGGGAGGAGAGCTTGGAAACTCTCTCTAGAGGCGCCATCTCATTTTGGAAATTTGTGTCAAATTTTTTTATCTTTGAGTCACACGTCATTCCAAAGAGGGGTGACGCAGGATCAATGGGCAGGTCCCCAATCTTTCCACTTCCCACCCCCCCCCTTCACTGTAGTTGAGAAACTCATGGATGGATACTGACCCCCTCTTCTACACCTCAGAGTTGGGAGCAAAGTGTTCTACTCAGTGATGGCCAAGGTTCCCAAATTGATGACCAAAACGACCTTCGAAAAGAAATCAGATCCTTGGGAGGCCCACATTTCTCTGCCTGGGTCTGAGAGGGATGAAGACATGGGGGAATGCGCTGGTGGGGATAAGGAAACGGAAGCAGTGGGGCGAAAGTCCCTAACCATGCTATTGACTACCTGTGATGACACTTGGGTGGTCCCTGCATGCCTCAGTCTTGGCATCTATAAAATGGATATAATGGCCCTCCTCACAGTGACTCTGACCACCAACTGCGACTAGGAATGAGACCAAGACAGGACACGTTGGCATTGTACACAGACAAGCGTGCCTCAAAGACAGCTCCAAGAAGTCCTTGGTCTCCTTTACTAAGAGTCATAGGTCTCACTGCTCAGGTCCCTCTAGGATGCCCCCGACCCACAATGGACCCAGGTCCCACTCTCTCCCTCTCTCACGGCTAGGACAGAGTCATGGGCAGAAGCAGAAGCTTCAAGAGCTTCTCTTTGCCTTGAAAAGGTGCTTTCTGGGGCTGAGCCCCGGTGGCGTCGTGGTTGTGCGCGGGACTGCGGCCCACTGAGATGGAGGTTCGATTCCCGCTCCATGGAGCAAAGGCTGGGCCTCCTACTCCCACCACCAGGGCAGTGATGTCTAAAAAAAAAAAAAAGAATTGGAAGAGGGAAGATATACCCAGGAGAGTCTGGTTCACTGACTAAGAAGGCTGCCAAGACAGAGGGAATCAGTTGTCCTAGACAAAAATAAGTCTGCCCATCTATTCTGAGATAGAACCAACATTCATCCCCGACTTCAGATCTGACTAGCCTGCCCTTTATAAAAGACTCTACGGGAAGCAGAGATCCAGCAAGGAGACAAGGTCTCCACGGTGGAGACGGGTCTTTTCATAAATCAAATCTAGCCCGTCTTATTTCTTTTGCCGCTACAGCCTTCTAAAGGCAGACTCCTCTGAGTCTGACCTGATCCTGAAACAGAGAAAGGCCATGCCCCAGAACAGTGGTCAGGCAGAGACCATCACCTTACGTACGCTCTTTTTTTTTTTCAATCATTTTATTAGGGGCTCATACATCGTTTTTCACAATGTACGCTCTTTTTGAGAACTCCAGAAAAGGCAGCTCGTCGCCAAGAGGTAGCGTGTCTGTTTGTTGCTGCTATTGGGTGTCTAGGGCAAGATGGCCAATTCCTCAGCCCACACACTCTTTTTTTTTTTTTGGGGGGGGCATCACTGCTCTCCGGTGGTGGGAGTAGGAGGCCCAGCCCCACTGCTGGAATTGAACCTCCGTCCCAGTGGGCCGCAGTCCCGCGCACAACCACTACGCCACCAGGGCTCAGCCCAAGCCCACACACTCTTCTGGGGGCCAGATAACCTCGCTGCCCTTTGCGGTCAAACCTGGATTCCACGGGACACTGCTCCTGCCTGCAAACCCCACGGGAAGGCCTCCAGTGACATAGGACTCTGGAGATTGAGCATCTACTGACAAGTCACCACACCTAGGACTGCCACTTCGGCAGGGATAGCCCAACACTCCTCTTGCCTGGAGATTCCGTGTCTGGCAGGAGTCACTGGACAGAATCTGCAGCCCAGTTCTCAGGACCCCAGCACATGCTCAGTGCTATCTCAAACTGCCCCCGGGAGACCATGCATACATCAGAGAGCCTTTGCCCAGATGACTGCCCTTCTCCTGGGTGTGGTCAGCATGCAAGATGACTGGAATGGCCACCAGAAGCCCTTGAAATCCGGGAGAGGCAGAAACAGGAAAGGCTCTCGGCTCTAATGTTCAGGGACCCAGGGGCATTGGGGTTGGAAAAAAGAGAATTGGCCGACAGAAAGAGACCGAGAGGACATGTGCGATTGGCTCCGGTGTGGGTCTCCTAGATGACCCCTCCAAAGGTTCCATGTCGGCGGCCGGGGCTGACTTACCAAAGGGAAGACAAGAGCTGGAGAAAGAATGGGGTTGTTGTGACTTCCTTGCGCCGTGCTGTGGGGACTGTGGGAGGCCCCTGCCCCACAGCTTCCTGAGGGCAAGTCAAGTTCACTCCCCAGGCCATCCAAGCAGCCTTTTAGGCCACCACGCATCGGGCTTTTCTCTACCACCTGTACGTTCTGGTTGTAATTCTATTCCGTTGTTTGTCCTTGAGCAGGAGCGGGCTCAAGTTCACATGCAGACCCCCAGTCTCAACCACTTAGCCATGCTCGGCTCTTACGCAGACATCAAGAGCTGCCAGGGCGCCTTCTGTCCTCAGCAGCAGCCTCATCTGTCACTTCCAGCTCCCCCCAGCTGCACATGGGCTCCACTTCCTGCTGAGTCCACCCTTGCAGGGCCCTGGAGCCGCATCCCTTTCAGCACAGTACAGAGGGACACCAAGAGAAGAACAAACCAGACAGACACAGCCTGGTGAGGGGACCCTAATGATGCAGGTCCGGCTGCCCCAGGATGAGGCTGAGCAACAGGGGGTGACTCCAAGTCTAGCCGACACTTTCACTGTCAGACAAATGCCGCCCTTGTCTCCCTGAACCCTGATTCCAAGCCTATTCACGGAGAACACCCTCGACCAGCGGTGCTTTAGAGGGCACCCCTTGGAACAACCGTAGCTCAGGAAAGTGAGAAACCATTCTTGCCCAAACTAGAGTGAGCTTGGAAGTGGAAGCTTCCACAGCTAAACCTTCACTGATAGGTAGTTTTATTGTGCCCACCTGGCCATTAAGAATCTCTGGGGTTAATAAGGTCGCAGTTTGATTGAAGGGCAATGAGCTGTCTGGCTCAAGGAGCCCTCTCTCTCTCCCTTTCTTGCTCTCTCACTCTCTCCAGTGTGCAGCTGCCTTAGCTAGTGCTTCTGCCTAAACTCTTGAGCTACACTACCTGTGGGACACTCAACCTTGACGAGAACGTGAGGTTCCTTTGAGAACTGCTTCACCATGCTGCTGGTGTATACAATGCTTGAGCTTGGGACTGTTGGATCCTGTCATCTGGCTGCCTGTTAATAACCCACCCTACTGTTTGCTGCCTGTGACCGGACTGCCTGCATTGCTCTACTGAAGACTCAGCTATCTGCTTCCTTGACCTTGGTCCCAGCAACCCTGTGAGTTGAAGGATTTTCAGTATATTAACTGTTCCATGGAAGTGAGTTCAACTGAGTCCCCTAGACTGCTGAGTGGACTAATTAGCTGTTATATTCCTTCATGCTCTATCTATCTATCTATCTATCATCCATCCATCCATCTATCAAGTCATGTGTCCTGGTTTTTTTTCTCTAGAGAACTCTAACACACCTTCAGCTGAGAATGCAGAACCATCCAAACCATGACAGTAGTCTGGGGGCGTCATAAGCAAATAACTACATTAAGGGCTACATTACCCAGAGAAATGACATGATCTGAACTGTTCAACGCCACCAAGGGTGGTACTTGGACAAGCAGCAATATATCTGTTATATAGCTATATAACAAAGCAATCGTTTGTTCCAAAATAAAACCCGTGGCTACTGATTTCATCCCTCTAAAGGGTTTCTGATCATGTAAGTAAATCTCTGTCGGAACAGACAATATCATCTTTAACCCTCACAGTGGCTGCCTTATGTAAACCTAGAGCTTAATCATCTTTGGAATTTCTCCATGCTTCCTGTTCTAGCCATAACTGAGCCTCTCCGGCTTTGGTTGTCATGGGGCTTCTTGAACGGAAACCACAGAACACAGCCTAGAAAGCCTCCACAAGGGTTCTCAAGTCCTCGGCAAGCTTGTAAAGATCATCCTGCCATTCGGGAAAACCTTTCGCAGTTGTACATAGTTCTGAGCTCATTCAAGTACTAAGAGTACTATGGAGGAGAAGCATCTTCAAGGTCTACAAATGAGATCGTTTTAAATGGCTTTTCAGATGGGTGGCCAGCCAGGGAGCAGGCTGTCATAGGATAGCTCAAGGGGTTGGAAGAGAAATCCACAATCACAATTCTTTATTGTGCTTAGTCAATTTTGAAACACCTTCCTACAGAGAAGTGCTCTTACGCTCATCCCATCTAGAAAACACAGAGCCCAATTTGAACAAAGGGTCCAATGGGTTCTATTTCATTCGGGATCCCTTTGGTGCGGTGGGATGTGCCATGGGCCGTGAACCACAAGGTCAGTTCAAAGCCACCAGCTGCTCAGAGGGAGAGAGAGGAGGCTGCTTGCTTGCACACGGACTTGCAGTCTCAGGAACCCCACGTAGGTCTCGGATTCAGGATCAACACAATGGCACTGGGTTGCTTTTCCAACTGGCTGCACACGACATTTGATTTAGATCACTCGAAGGCATCAATAACCCATTTTCCAGACTGTCCCAAGGTAGAAAATTCCAAGCAGGTAAACTGGTAGGGGAGATAGAGTGTCTGTCCAGGTAGTAGGCAGATGTTCTGAAAGGATCCTTACATTGCCCCTAGACATGGCCTTTCCCATCATCAAAGAAGGATTGCGTTTGTTCACAGTTTAGAACTTTCACACTCAACAAAATCTTGGTGGATTTTTTTTGGGGGGGGGGTGGCATCACTTCCCTGGTGGGAGTAGGAAGCCCAGCCTTGCTCCTGGAGAGCTGCTGCTGGATTTGAACCATCCACCCTGTGGGCCACAGTCCCGCACACAACCACTGCGCCACCGGGGCTCAGCCTTCTTGGTGGGTTTTGTCACCAGGTTTGGATGGTCTGTTTTGCTTATACCAGGTTTGTGCCTTGTGGCTGGGACATCATCTTGTGATCCGTGGGGCAGCCAATCGTTGTGTGTGTTGTTTTCTTTTGGGGGGGGGGCGTGTCCTTTGAACTGGTCTCTAACTGCCTGTCATGAAGGGTGACCCATCCCCATCAGTAAGCACCGGGCTTCATCTCTTTGTAGCTTAGAGAGTAACTTTTAGGACGGTATACGTTGTCCACAGCCTTGCGGTACTTCGAGGCTCAGAGGCAAACTCTGGCCACAAGTTTTGAGATAAGAATGAACACAGGCAAGACTCAGCCACACCAGTAGCTTTCCATCATTCTCAAAGAGCTCAAGGCAAAAAAAAAAACAAAAAAAAAAACATCAAAATTTGAGAGGGGCTTACCACAGCCAGTCCAGAGACTTCTGGGTCCTGTGTCCAAGGCTGAGCTCCAGCACAGCCAGAACTCCAGGTCCTCCTCCACTCTGGGCTGCTGAAGGCAAGTCTCCTTTGAAAGCTCTCCTTCTTGCACAGAGAAACACCCTGGAGTTTCTGTCAGAATGAACGTGAAGAGGTTGTTGAAGGATCAGGGACCCTGCTGCTGGGGAGTCAGCAAAGCAAGTTCTGTATGTGCTCATGTATAAGCTGAGCTTTTCAGCACACTTTTAATGCCGTTTTTAATGCCCGTAACATTAGGCGCTTTGGCTGATATTTGGGTCAGCTTATACTCGAGTATATATGGTACTTTGTCAAAAGGAGGTTTTCACAGAGCTTAAAGATGGGCCGCAGTCCCGCGCACAACCCCTATGCCACCAGGACTCAGCCCCAGCTGATTGTTTTAAAGTCTGATCAGAATGAGTAAACAAAACAGCAGCATCAAAACAGAAACAAACTCGCTGCCTCCTAGCTGATTCCAACTCACTGTGTTCATGTGAGATTCTGAGACTGTAACTTATTTTTTGTGTGTGTGTGTGGGCTGGGCATCACTGCCTCTGGTGGTCGTGGGCACTACCCAGTGCCGCTCCTGAGAGCCACCGCTGGATTTGAACCGCCAAGCCCACAGGCTGCAGTTCCACACTCAACCACTTAGGACACCGGGGCTCGAGACTTTAACATTACAGGAGTAGAAAGCTTTGTTTTTCTTCCGCCAAGCGGCCGGTGGTTTTGAACTGCCAATCCTTCTGTTGTTGTTAAATCATCTTATTGGGGGCAGAACTAACAATTTTATCATTACAGCCCCCCCCCCCCCCCCCCGCACACCCACGACGCTACCAGGCCTACCTTGGCAGAAACATCTCCTTAGGTCAAACACGTGGCTCTTTGGGGAATTCGCCAAGTTAGAAAAAGCGCAAAAAGGCCCCCGGCCCGCTGACGGAGCTGGTGTAAGCTGAGGAGACAGCTGTGATGACACCTTTCCCGAAACACTGCCATCCCGCCCACTCTTCCGTTCCTGGCTTCGCGGGAAATGCCACCGCTGCCGCTGAAGCCTCGGTGTCTGTCGACGAGGCGGATGTGTTTCTGCCCCCGTTCACATTAAAAACAAAATGCCCCCCGAAGCCTTTCTCTTTGGCGAGGCCGGACAGACGCTGGACGCTCAGGGAGCGTCCCCCTGGGGCGCTTAGGGACGGGTTCCAGGGCCCACAGGAAACCTGGCCAGAGCTCAGGGCGACCTGGGACGCTACTAGGGAAATGCCGGGAAGGCAAGGCTCCCCGGGAGGACCCTGGGACCCCACCCAGAGCAGTTTCGGGCGCCCAAGCCGGCTCTGGAAAGGGGCGCCTGTTGAGCGGTTGGCAGAGCACGAGCTGCTCCAACGGCCCCTGCGCGCGCGGGCAGGTCACAGTCACCGGCTATGCTGGTGCACCTGCTGGGGGGTCCGTGTCCACGTGCGTGCGGGCCTGCCTGCGCATGCGTATGCCTCGTTCCTGCCGGCCAGTGCTGATGGCCAGTGACCCCGCCATGCGCCTGTGCGGGCCAACTAACGTGTGCTGGTCTGCATCCATGCATTCTGGCCAGCTCGCTGCGCGCGCTCGTTCCTGCATGCTCGAGGATGGCCAGGCCGCTGTGCTGCGGAAAGTGCGTGCGAGCGTGCATGCGTGCGTAGACTTAGCTCCTTTGGGGCTTTGAGGCGGACGTGCAGGGGCGTCGAGGGGCGAGCGTTTGGCATACTTTTCGAAGTATCCAGGTTGTGTGTGGGGAAAACCCTGCCGCCCCGGCCACGGTTGTTCAACATCATGATGGCCAGGGCCACAAGAATCGTAAGGTCGCATCGCCACCACAGCCTGTCGTGAGAGCTGGACTCTGCTGAGCAGCTGCACAAGGTATGGATATCTGGACCCAGCCCAACGCTGAGAAAAGGGCTGGAAGTGGGAGAGGAAGGGGAGGAAAACATGCCCCACAAGGACTGGGTGCCTGTGTCAGTCAAGGGGTGGGAAGGGTTGCCTCCCCGCCCCCCCCCCCCAAGGTCGACCCACGCTATTGACTCTCTGAAACCCCCTCACCCACACATCGTCCCAAAGCACTGCCCCACTCCTGTCTCTCTGTTGGGGCCCATACAGATGCCCCACCCACATAGGAAGCCTGCTGCTCACCCAGAAGTCCTTCAGGAAACAGTACACATCAGACTAACGCACACACACACACACCACCACCACCATCACCACCACGCACAAAGAAGTCCCTGAAATGGCAAATGACAAGACTTCATGTCCTAGCCCGGGACCCCCAGGGCACAAGACTCAAACCCCAAGTCAAAAGGGTATGTTGTAGAACTGTCAGGTGCAGAGAGACAACACGATCTGACACAGACACACACACAGACACAGCCCAAACAAGCACCCGCACATTCAAAGACACACGCCTGCAGTCTGACAGGGACATGCCGACGACAGACACACTGACGTCGTGGCCACAGGGAAAACGAGGGAGCTGCTTTGCAATTCAGTTTTGCAGTTCTTGGAAAGGGTCAACATGGAATTTATCACGTGATCCAGCACTCCCACGCCTAAGGATAGATCCGGGAAAAATGAAGAAGACAAGGATAATCCCACCCCCCCCCCAAAAAAAAGTATCTCTACTCATATACATGGGCTGAGCCCCGGTGGCGTAGTGGTTGTGCGCGGGACTGCGGCCCACTGGGATGGAGGTTCAATTCCAGCAGTGGGGCTGGGCCTCCTACTCCCACCACCAGAGAGCTGTGATGCCAAAAAAAAAAAAAATAGTAATTGTTTCTGTGGAGAGCCAGAGAAGTGTCCAAACCTGCTCAGTGACATGCAAAGTCAGGCTGCCAGCCTGAATCTAGAATCCACCCATCTTGTCACAGGTGTGCCCCAATTCCTCCCCTTCCTATCGCCTGCATACCCCTAGATCGTCCCCTCTCATTACTGGATTGCCAACCCTCAAAGTTGTTGGGTTTCCCCCCTCCCCAATGTTTTTCTTGTGAGTTTGGCGAAAATGTACACAGTAGAACATTTTGTCGTCACCGACCCATTCACACTTTCGCTGCATCCCCTGCATTGCAAGCCTCTTCGTGGGCAGTCACCTTTTCCTCCCCTTCCTCCCTGCACTTCCTGTTGCCATCCCTCCTCTCTTCCTGACCCCCCCTGAACATTGTCCTTGGGCAAATCGAGCATATGGACCTATTCTTTCCAGCGATTTCCTCTCCGCTTTATGTATAAGCACATACAATCCAGTGGTTTTCAGGGTAGTTGAAGAAATGTCCAGCCTTCCCCACAGTCAGCTTCAAACCATGTTCATTGCTGCAAGAACTTCCCACCCTTTAACCACCAGATGTCCCAGCTCACCATCCCCTTGGTCCTCAGAAAGCACACACCAGGCTTCAGACTTCCCTAAGGCATAGTTCATGAAATAAGGGTGACACAATCATAGAAGCCTTTTCTTAAATAGCTCCACATTTGAAGCTATTGTTTTTTTTTGACACATCCTCCATCTAGGTCCATAATCTTTCTATCTATGCATCTACCTACCTACCTACCTGTTTAAATTATCTCCTCCACAGTCCACACCTAGCTGACCCTGAAGCAGCCTCCTCTCCTCGCTTGATTACAAGCAGTCAGGATTGTTCTTCTGCCTCTTATTTTTTCCTTGAGAGTCTCTGGCAGAGTGGGTAAGCATTGGGCTGCAAACCACAAGGACAGCAGTTCAAGACCACGAGTCATTCATGGGAGAAAGATGAGACTTTTACAATCTCTGAAACTCACAGGGGTGGTTTTCCTCTAGAGGGTCAGCATCAATTTGAGAGCAGTGAGTTTGTTTTTCCTTTTTTTTGTTTTTGTTTTTTTGGGGCCTCACTGCCCTCAGGTGGTGGGAGTAGGTGGCCCAGCCTTTGCTCCGTGGAGCTGGAATTGAACCTCCATCCCAGTGGGCTGTAGTCCCGCGCACAACCACTACGCCACCGGGGCTCAGCCCAAAATGACTGAAGTTATGGCAGCCTTATCTCCTACCTTCTTTAACACCGACTCTTCAGAGCTCTGTTTCTTGCCATCAACCCTAACGATTCTCACATCTTTTATTCTTTGCTAGTAATGGCCTGATAAGAAGATACTCTTTTGGGCTGAGCCCCGGTGGCGTAGTGGTTGTGCTCGGGACTGTGGCCCACTGGGATAAAGGTTCAATTCCAGCTCCACAGAGCAAAGGCTGGGCCTCCTACTCCCACCACCTGAAGGTAGTGATGCCACCCCCCCCAAAAAAAAAAAAAAAGAAGATACTCTTTCATGCTACTTGCATGTAAATTCAATTCTTGTCACCAAGTGGCCCCCAGGCTCAGATCACAGCACCATTCGGAATTCTTTGGATAGTCTCTTTTCTAATTTCCTATAGTGAGAGGGAAAGTTTAAAAAAAATCAAGTGGGGCTGAGCCCTGGTGGCGTAAGTGGTTGAGTGCAGGACTGTGGCCTGCGGGCTTGGCAGTTCGAATCCAGCGGCGGCTCTCAGGAGCGGCACTGGGTGGCGCCCACGACCACCAGAGGCAGTGATGCCCATGAAAAATAAATAAAAATTAAAAAAAAAAAAATCAAGTGGGCTGAGCCCCGGTGACGTAGTGGTTGAGTGCAGGACCGTGGGCCGGTGGCTTGGTGGTTCAAATCCAGCAGCAGCTCTCCAGGAGCAAGGCTGGGCCTCTCATTCCCACCAGAGGGCAGTGAGGCCCTAAACACAAAACAAAACAAAAAAATCAAGCAAGCAGAAAACTAGTATAAATACTAAGAGGATTTTTTAAATATATTTTCTGCCGATGGCTCTCTCAGGAAGAAAATAATCCTGCTGCTGGACCAATAATGAGAGCAGTGATACCAGGAGGGGAAGGGGAAGGGGAAGCTGTGGGGAGAAAGGGGGAGGCGATCATAATGATGACATCGATCCCCCTCCCAGGGGGACAGACAGCCTGTCTGGGTGAAGGGAGACATCGATCGGTGTAAGACATGAAAGCATAATAATGTGTACATTATCAAGTGTTCACGAGGGAGGGAGGGCGGGCAAGAATGAGGAGCTGACACCAAGGGCTCAAGTAGAAAGAGAACGTTTGGAGAATGATGGTGGCAACAAACGGACAAATGTGCTGGACACAACAGATGGATGTGTGGATGATGATGAGAGCTGTAAGAGCCCTGGAGAAAATGATTAAAAAAAAAAAAAGACAGAAAAAGGAAAATAATCCCGTGGCGGTGAGCTGTCATTGAATGGATTTCAACTCGTTGTGACTCCGTGTGGCGGAGGAGGATCGATCCACGGAGGTTTCCTCGGCTCTCCTGTTCGTTCTTGATCTTCGCTGCTCTCCGGCTTCCTGAGGGGGTCATGGTGACACAGTGGGCTGCTCATGGCTGGCTCGGCCGTTTGAAACCACAGGCCTCTTTGAGGGAGAAAGAAGAGGCTTTCCAGTCCTGGAAAGATTTGTAACCTTGAAACCACCTCCACACCCCCCAACCCCACCCTCCCCCCCTGCAGTTCTACTGTGTTCTATAGAGTTTGGAGGGGTTTTTTTGGTATTTCTCTTGGGTTTTCTTCTTTCACATATATACTTGGTGACGTCCGTCAGAAGGTGTTGTTTTCACCTTTTATCCCTTCCCTGAAAACTCTTCTTTTTTGTTGTTGTTGTTGTTGTTGTTATCACTGCTCTCCGGTGGTGGAAGTAGGAGGCCCAGCCCCACTGCTGGAATTGAACCTCCGTCCCAGTGGGCCGCAGTCCCGCGCACAACCACTACGCCACCGGGGCTCACCCCCCTGAAAACTCTTGTCAACATTGTAGTTTGGCAACCCCGGACGCTGCCCAGGGGTCCTCTTGCATGTAATGGCTCAGGATGGCCACAAGGGGGTCCGAACGCATCAATCTGGTCAGTGAAAACCCTCAGGGCCACTTGTGGGGATGAAGGTGGTTTGTGCGCACTGACCCCGATGCTCCCTGGGTGTTGAGAAGCATGCTGGCCTGGACCTGACCCTGGTCCGGTGGGGTGGCAGGCTCACAGAACTTTTCCTGGCTCCCAAATCTCCTCACAATGGCAGGCCATAGGGCTGGGCACAAAATTGGGGCTGGAACTCCTGAGCCAGCCTATGGCCCGTCCGCAGACTGCCTTCCCCACTCCTGTGGGGGTACCAAGTCCTGGAATCAGCTGTGGAAGGTGAGACTCGTCATCCGAGATCCCTGAGTGAACACGGGGAACAATCTCCACTGGCCTGTGCTGGACATGAAGCCAGGGCTAGAAACAGTGATACTTCGCTTAAGTCACTGAATTTGGGGCTTTAGCCATTACTGTCACAAAGCTTTATCATGCCTGATTAATCTACCTGGTCATACACAGACCACTGAACACAACTCCATTCTGAATCCTTTTGGGAGGGATTATTACAGGTCTTTTTTTTTTTTTTTAGCATCACTGCTCTCCAGTGGTGGGAATAGGAGGCCCAGCCCCACTGCTGGAATTGAACCTCTGTCCCAGTGGGCCACAGTCCCGCGCACAACCACTATGCCACCGGGTCTCAGCCCTATTACAGGTCTTATAACTGTCCATACCTCAATTGTATCAAGCATATGTGTCCCTATGTTGCCGTTCGCATTTTCTAAATATGTACTTTCTATTTGAGCCCTTGATATCAGGTCCTCCTTTTTCCCTCGGTCCCTCACCCTCCCACCCTCGTGAACCCCTGATAGATTGTTATTATTTTCATATTGTACACTGATTGCTGTCTCCTTTCACCCACATTTCTGTTGTTCGTCATCCTCTGTGTGTGTTTGGGGGAAGGGTTATATGTCAACCATCACAATCAGTTCCCCCTTCCTCTCTCCTCCCCCTGGCTTTCCCCTGTCCTCCTGGTAGCTCTGCTCCCATTTCTGTTTCTGGGGGGTTTATCGGGCCTGGGTTCGGTGTGTCGGGTCATGAGCAGCACGGGCAATGGCTAGAGAATGCTCAGGGACATTTTTCTAAGGCTCGACTTATCCACTACGAACCTGCAATGCAAACATCACACATCAAACAATTTGAAGTCTTAGGGGTTAAGTAGAAGTAAAAAATAATGCAGCAAACAAGTGTCATAGCACATAACCATAGAGGTTAACTCAGCATGCATTTTAAAGTTAAAAGTTCCAGTCCATTATGGTCAGTGCCTTCATCGGTGTCCTCACCCTGAGTACCAGGTGGAGAGGGTAGGAGTTGATGTCTCCTGGATCCTGGCTCTCTGACTTGACAACTCTGGGGTCCAGGATTTATACACCACAGTAAGCAAAGTTTGGAAATTCCCATGACGTGCAGTTCCCTTGGTTATTTTTTTTTTGCCATTAAATAATATTCTTTAATCCACTGGTGTCTGAACCTTGGTTACTTCTTATCAGTCTGATACATTTGGGGGTCATATGTTGAGTGTTCTTCTGGCGGAAGCACATAATCTCTCCACTTGTACGGGAAGGTTGTTTATGTACGTCTGGTGGTCATATGTTGAATCATCAAAGCGTCATCTCTTGTAGCAGAAGGGCAGCGTCTTGCAAGGCCGTTTTCACAAAATGGAGTTTCTTGTGCTCTCCCTCGGCGCCGTGAGCTCTTATCTGTACCAGTGTAATGCTCCGGTCTAGCCAGAACGGAGAGGCAGGACTGGGGTCATGACGATGCCGAATCTTGATGCCAACCAGCCCGAGCTCTTCTCCTGGCTGCAGACCAGACTCTGCTGGAACACCCTGAATGGCTGCCCCTTGACCCAGAGGGTCGGGAGAGGTCGCTGCTAGGAATTGTTTGGCCAGGTGAAAGATACACTGCCCATGCCTGGACTACCAGAGTCCCTTCGTATGTTACGGTGGATCCCCCTTGTTTTTCCTGGCCTTCTACTTCAACGGCCACATTGTCCCAGGTTTCAAATGACTGGTTTTTCCAGACGAGATGCTGAATTTGAACCCTCACTCTCCTTTCTAAGGAGCATTCTGGTTCTGCTGCTTCTAAGATCCTTGAGTGGACTCTGGTGGCAGCTCAAGATTTGTTCCCCGTCTCCCCACCCACATCATCTGGGAAATGCACACCACCTTCTCCGATCGTCCGACCGTCCTTATTTATTGTCAGGCACTCTGAACGCACACAAGACGACTGGGGGCGTTGGGGCGGGAGGCATCAACCATTTGGGTTAGGTGCATCTTCGTCTTCAAAGTGGTGCCTTCTGGTTTTAAAATTTTAAAGGGGTTTTTGGCAACAGATTTGCCCAAGGCAATGCATTGGGTGATTTCTTCAATGCTGCTTCCCAAGGATGACGGTTGTGGGTGCAGGTTGAACGAAACAAGAGCAGGGAGGAAGCAGTGGTTTCAGTGTGGGATGCACTGGCCTCGATTCCCGCTGGAGTCCCAGGGGCCTTACAGAACGGAAGAGATGCCTGACTCAGCTTCTTGCCTGCTGGCTGGCCAGAGTCCCGGGGCTGAGGAGGCCCCTGGCTGGAGGTGAGGTGACACACTGCTGACAACCACTCGGGGGCGCTGGATCCCGGACTCTGCCTGAGAGTCTCAGACTGAGAAGCTGGACCAGGATGGAGTGTGGTACACAGGAGAAGTCCAGGGACCCCAGGTGGATCCTGGACACCAGACTGAGCCCTGTTTGAGCCTCACCGGGCCCCCCTGAACTCTGTCCAGACGAGGCAAGTCCACAACCCTGTGGGACGCTCATGAGTTGAGTTAGCAGTGTTTGTGTTGTGGGGACTGAGGTCAACCTTTGAACACTAGACCTTGAGGGACAGCGGCCAGGCCCCCTCGGCTGCACTCCCCCTCCTGGTTTGTGTTCCTTCCTCACTTCCATGGGCCATTCAGAGGGGGTTGAGGAAACTAGGGGTCAACCTGGACCTTGAGATAATCCACTCGTGTGGGGATGGCAGTGACCACATGGCATGCCGTGGAGCTCTGTAGAAGCCCGTGGGGGGCAGGTTCTCAAGCTTTCCGCATCTGCACACCCTCCGTTTTCAAACAATTGACTAGTGTTCTACTATTTACTACAATGGCCGATCACAAGGGGACCGAATCTAAGGCAGGTTAGAGACCGTGAGTAAGTTAGGAATGGAGAGTCCCTCTATTTAAGCCGAGACCCATCTGTACAGACCAATTGCTCAAAATTCAATCTCCCATCTACTCGATGACTGCACTCCCGCAAGGATTAAGCGAGACATTCTCTGGAAGGTGCTTTTTTTCAGGAGCAAATAGCTGATCACTTAGTGCCTGTGCTAGTCCGGGTAGACTAGAGAAACAAATCGACAGACACATAGATGGATATAAGGAAACGGTTTCTATTCAAGAGAAATGGGACACTGAGAAAGCATCCCAGCCCAGGCCAGTTCAAAGTCATAAGTCTGATATTAGCCCATATGCCCGATACCCGTCTGTAAAGTCTCCTTCCGACTCATGAAGTCACAGGCCAGTAGGTGCAGAGTCCCGGCACCGGCAGGGGTTTCCCCAGGTCTCAGAGTCCATCAACAGCATCCAGTGGTGGTAGAAGCAACTCAGCACTGGCAGGGATCTCCACGTGGGTTCTCCACCTTCAGAGGTCTGGTCCCATCAGGGTAAGGCTGTGTGGCTTCTCCTCTGGCTCATCCAGCTCCTCAGATGCTGCCTTCTTGTCTTCTCCATAATTTGTCATCTCTGAGACTAACTTCCAATAACTGGGGAGATAGCGTCTCATCTCCATGAGGGAAATACCACGAGATTTCCCAGAAGTCTCAGGAGAAAGTCACGCCCACACAGAGGCCTCATTGGCTACTCACTAGACTCCACCCTTACAGCTCAATCATGAAATTAACGTTAAGTACATGACCGCCACGAGAAAAAGGAGAAAGAAGATGGTGGTTGAGACATCTGATGATGGACTCCCCCCCAACCCGCCAGCCCTGGGGCCAGCACCTCTAAAGTCAGGGCTCCTCTGATCTACCAGAAGTAGATCAGGGATGGACGCTGAAGTCACACAAAACGCCTCCTGGCCAGAGCAGACGGTCTCCCAGCTCTGGGAGAGCATGGCCAAAGTTGGGGTTGTGCTCAGCTGAGCTGAGCCAACATGGTATTTGTCTGCCTGTCCCGATATCACCATTCTGGCCAAGCCCTCTCATGCTGGGCCTTATGGCTTCTGCAGCAGGGCGGGAGTGGGGCCCTGGTTCTTCATCTATCCCCTCACGCTTTCCTGTAGCCTGGAGACGCGCAAGTCTTCCTGCCAGGGGAGACTCTTGTCCAAAGCCACTTTCTCCAGCCCCTGCCCCGCCACTGTGATGGACCCATCACAGAATGGAGAGGCCTGTCTTCCCTCCTCGAATGGAAGCTACATGTCATTGAAAGAGTCCTGCTGGCATAGTGATTAGCTGTTGGGGTGCTAGCTGCAAGGTTAATGGTTCAAAAACCACCAGCCAATCCTTGGGAGAAAGACCTGTCTTTCTACACCCATAAAGAGTTACCATCTCAGGCTGGGCCCCCGTGGCCCAGTGGTTGTGCGGGGGACTGCGGCCCACTGGGTTGGAGGTTCAAATCCAGCAGCAAGACTGGGCCTCCTACTCCCACCACCAGAGGGCAGTGATGTCCCCCCCCAAAAAAATAGTTACCATCTCAGAAACCCCCAGGGGTAGCTGTATCCTGTGCAATGGAGTTTCTGAGTCAGAACTGACTTGTGACAGTGAGTTGTTTGTTTGTTTGTTTGTCAGGCTGTCTGCCATACAGAAGATAGAAGTCCTCCTCCAGTCTCAGTCCCACGCCCCACCGCTTCTACATAGGGACCAGCCCACATTCCTTCCCAATCTCTCTGAGGACTAGGCCCCCCCCCCCCGCCCTTTTTCACTGTCAAAGCTGAAAAACTCACTGCCACCGAGTCCCTTCTCACTGGGAGCGGCCCTGTGACACAGGGTAGAACCGCCTGCCTGGGTGTCTGACAAAATAGCTCTTCACAGAGATAGAAAGTCTCGTCTTCCTCTCGATGGTTTTGAACCGCTGACCTTGTGCTTAGCAGCCCCACGCATAGCCACCACACCACCAGAGGTCCTTCTTCTTCCCCTAGGGACCAGGAATGGCAGTCCTGGTCCCCAGAAGAGAGACCCCCATCCTAGCTGGCCTTGTTCAGTCCCATGCTCCGGTCTGCAATGGACTATACCAACTGTAGACAGTTCACACCCACTGCCTGCTTGGTGGGTAAAGAATGAAGCCGGCTGTGTGACACACACACACATTTCCCGTCCCCCCCCCCCCGCCCCCCATCTACAGCCTCAGGAAAACCTTCTGGAGAATCGCTGAGTGTGAATGAATGGACAGAGCGGCAGAGGATGTTTTGTTTGTTTTGAGAGCACAGGCCTGCTCCACGGTGCGTGGCGTGGGGGGTGGGTGGGGGTGGTTGTGCTTTCCTTGACCCTCCCTGTCCTGTCCTGTGGGGTCTCCATCAGGCCTGCCCTTCAAGGGCAGGGCAAGGCTGACTTTCCATCTGTTCCCTAGATACAGAGCTCCCTCCCCTCTCCCAGACTTCCAGGCTTGCCCCCTCCCCACCTGTCCCCTGGACACAACCAGGCTCTGTCACCTGGCCCACCAGGAGCAGGGCCTTCCCTGCTGGTCTCCAGTCCCCAGCACTCTTTCCCATCAGGACCCAGGGTTCTCCGGCCCTGACTTCACGGACCTCTTGTGGGCCGCGTGTTCGTGGTGCCCCAGACATGTCCCATTGCCTTGGCCACTCTGCCTCCATCCCTAGCCTCACACCTTGAGTCCACTGTCCTCCCCCCCAGGTCTCCTGACCCGCGCTGGCCGCGGCCCCGGCTCCAGCCCACTCCGTGGGGCCCGCGCTGCCGACACTGGAGCTGCTGGCACCGTGAGGCCCTCGCAGGGGGCTGGTGGCCTCATCTTGGCTGGTTCCCAGGCGCTGGGCCTGGGGGGGGGCGGGGGGGGCCGATCGGGCGGGCCCGGGGGCCCGTCCTCCGCCAGAACCCGACCTGGGGGTCTCCTCGCCGGCCGGCCCTCCAGCCTGCCGGGGCGCGGGAAGGGGCGGCCCCGCGGCTGGAGGGTGGGGTCTGGCGCGCGGGGCGGGCGCCGCCGCCTGGCCGGCCCGCGGCTGGCCCGGGATCAGGGAGCTGATGTGGAATTTCCTGCCGGGCCGGGCGCCCCTCCTGCCGCCCCCCGCCCGGCCGCGCACTCCGCTTCCGGCCGCCCTCGCTGCGGCCGCACCCGCGCCCACCCCGCGCCTGCCCCGCGCCTGATGGAGGACGCAGGGCCCCGGGGGGCCGGGCCGGCGCGCCGCCGGGGGGCCGAGGGGCCGCCGCCGCTGCCGCCGCTGCTGCTGCTGCTCGGCCTGCTGCCCGGCCCCGCGGTGCCCCAGGAGCTGAACCCGCGCGGCCGCAACGTGTGCCGGGCGCCGGGGTAGGTTTGGCCTGGCTGGGGGAGGGGCCGGGGGGGCCGGGGATCGGCGTGGGGGGAGGGGGTCTCCGGGACGCGGGCCCCGGAACACCCCTCCAGGCCGAGTTGGGGCGCCGGACCACAAGGGAGCCTCGGGCGAGGCGTGGGCGCCCGGAGGGGTGCGCTCCGCTCTTCCCAGAAAAGCCGGGGACCTAGGGGGTCCTCGGGCCGAGTGGGGACCATCGGGGCAGGGATAACGGCCGCGCTGCCAGCATCGGGAGGCTGGAGACGGAGGTGGAGACTTGAGGGGCCGCGGGCCGGTGGGGGGGGGGGAGACAGCGAACCCCAAGAAGAGGCAGCCGGGAAAAGTCCAAGAAAGTTTGGGGACAGGCGACCTTGGTGTCTTAGGGGCAGCCAGAAGGGGGTCCGAGGAGGCTGCGCGCAGCGGGCGCTGAGCCCCCAGGCGTGGACAGTGGTGGGCGTCGGGGAGCTGCGGGTTCGGACCTGGGGTGCGCCGAAGGACCCGGGGAGGCGGCCGCGGGCAGCGAGCCCGGCCGGAGCGGACGCGGAGGCCCGGAGTGGGCACAGGGGTCCGGGGAGGTTGGGCACCCCCAAAACCAAGACGAGGTCCAGAGCATCTCGCGCGTGGGGCGCCGGCCGGCCGGGAGGGCCGGGGGAGAGGGGACCGCGCGGCCCGCACTCAGGGCTCCGCAGGCATCGAAGACACAGACAAGGGGCGGCGAGGGGGCCGCGCGCGGGGTATCGGAGCTGGGATCCCGAGGCGCGGAGACCCCTCCCCGCCCGAGCTCCGCCCCGGGGGCGGGGGCCGGCCTGGCCAGCCATCTGCTTCGCATCGACGCCGCGCCGCCTCCCGCGCCCCAGGAATGCGGCGGCGGCTGCGGGCGGGACGAGCCTGGAATAGGGGGTGGGGGGGAGAGCCTGCTCCGACCTCCCCAGGGGAAGGAGGGCCTGGGCAGGATGGGGGCGTCCTGGCTAGGTTGCTGGGGGCCTGGCTGGGGGAACGCTGGACTCCTACCTCCCTTGCCAGGAAAAGCTGGGCCAGGGAGCTCGGGGTTGAGTTCTCCCCTAAGGCGTCCCTAACCCCTTTGGGCGTGCCTTGGCCACTGTTAAGACGGAAGGGTTCCCCCCAACATCCCCTTACCCCTGGCGTGCTGAGGGATACCTGTGGTCCCCTGTGGGAAGCGTGTGGTTGGGGAAACCCCACTTCTTTCCTTGCCCTCTCTGGCTGCAGGCAGGGCCTTGTCAGTGCAGAGCAAGGAGTTCAGATGACTGGTGAGGGCGCTTAGCCAATACACCAGTGCACCTACTGTGTGCGGGCTGAGCGGTGCACCTGTTGTGTCCAGGCAGCTACAGCAGCAGAGACAGACAGACAGCCCTGCTCCCGGGAGAAGCTACAGGCCCAATGCTGGGGAGGACTTCTCAGTTGTGGGTCACTGTGTCCTGTGGGGTGGTCTGGGGACACCCACCATAGGTTCCTGCAGGAAGTGGGAGT
Organism: Nesogale talazaci; assembly: GCA_004026705.1. Lineage (NCBI taxonomy): Eukaryota > Metazoa > Chordata > Mammalia > Afrosoricida > Tenrecidae > Nesogale > Nesogale talazaci. Next base: position 67,420 of record PVJH01003567.1, on the reverse strand, counting down.
CCTGTGGATGTGGGAATGTGGGTCCCTGAGGCAGGAGGAGGCACCACTATGTGACTGAATAGACCAGGGAGGGGGAATACACCGGGGAGGGACTTGCCGGTGACAGGTCTGAGAAGGGAGGGTGGGCCAACCACGGGGTGGGGTTGGGGGTGCTGACGCAGAGGCTGGGGTGTTCTTCTGGGCTACAGGGACTTCAGAGACGCTCTACTGGTGTTGTGGTTATGGGTTGGGCTGCTAACTGTGAAGTCAGCCGTTCGAAACCACTATCTGCTTCAAGGGAAAAAGACGAGTCTTTCTATGCCCATAAAGAATGACAGTTTCAGAAATCCACATGGGGCAGTTCTATAGGGTCTTTCGGCCCTAAAGGGTCATGTTGAGTTGGCATCAACTCGATGGCAGTGAATTTTTGAGTTTTTATAGGGACCCTCAGGAGGTGATAGGCCTGATTGCTATGTGAACAGGTGTTGGGACAGAAAGGTACACTGGGTGGAAAGCCATGGAGAAACTGGTCAGCTATGGGGGCCCATGCAGCAGCTGAAGGGGAGGTTGAGATTCTAGATGTCATTTTTGGGGGGGGGGCATCACTGCCCTCAGGTGGTGGGAGTAGGAGGCCCAGCCTTTGCTCCTGTGGAGCTGGAATTGAACCTCCATCCCAATGTGCCACGGTCCCGCGCACAACCACTACGCCCCCGGGGCTCAGCCCCTAGATGTCATTTTGAAGGCATAGTCGGCTGCTTTCTGATGGCTTTGGTGTGGGCTGTGTGTGACACACACACACACACACACACACACACAGACAGGATACTACCTGGGAGAGTTGGCCTCCTGGACAAAAGGGCAGAGACTACCTGAGACGTGGTATCTCAGGAATTCAGTGTAAGAAGGTTGTCTCCCAGCGACTCCATGGGCCAGGAGCAATCACAGAGGAGCAGGCATGCTGAGGGGGCAAGGGGTAGTTGCTGGACTGGGGCTTTCAAGCAGATACCAGACAAGGGGTGTGGGGTCATGGTGGTGGTCCTGGTAGCACATGCTGATAGCTGAGCTAAGGGTGGGCTCTGAGGGTGCCACCACGGCAGCCTGGCCTGAGAACATGCTGTGTTCTCCAGATCTTCGCTGCCTGCGTGAAGAATGCCCAGCTGCCCTGTGCTGCCACATGGCTCGTGGTGTCACTCTCTCGATCCTCCTGCCAAATTTTAGGCTCCATTTCTGCAGTGAGGATCTCGGGCTCACAGGTCACACCCGTACCAGAGACCCCATGCCACGGGGAGACACAGGAATCGCCTCCGCCTCTCACCCCTGTGCCAGGATGGTCATGCAGCAGGACAGTTCAGGGCCACCCCAGAGGGGTGTGCCTGCAGGAGGAGGCCCCCAGGATAGAGCTGGAGGGGACAGGCATAGGGTGCTGCTGACATGCTTGAGCAGGTCTCCCAAAAGAGCTGGGTAGGGCTTCTCATTTTAATTGCAAAAAGCATATTGGGTCCTTTCTCTGACTCTCCTCCTTCCTCAGGTCCCATCTCTGGCCTGAGGAAGAATCTGTATGTGAGTGAATGAGGGCTTTCCCTGAGGGGAATCAGTGACCCGCTCAGGGTGTGGCCAGTATCTCAAGCAGAGAAATGGCTGGGGTTGGGAGCGTATCATCAGTTTGAGTAGGATCCAGGCACCTCACCTGACAACCACCCCACGACCACCACTCCTCTAGACTCCCTAGAGAGCTCCCCTCCTGGCCTTCTCCACCCACTGCTCTTGATTCTAGACTTCAGACGCTTCCAAAGAAACAGACTCCTTTTCCCTGGACACTAGAGGCACCCCTTCCCCTCATTGCCATTCAGAGGGTTCTGATTCATGCCGACCCTCTAAGACTGGGTGGGTTTCCAAAAGTGTGACTCTGGACTGGAGTAGCCAACCTCTTCTTTCCCCCGGTGCTTTTGAATTAGGCCTTTGAACCGGCCCAACATGTCTAACCATGACACCGGCAGGCTCCTCCGGAGGCCTTGAGCAACCCTAGATGCTGTGCCTGTGCCTTCAGGATCTGCGTGAAGGATGAGCCCTTGGTCTCAGTACACCCAGTGGCTGTTCATTCCCAGGTTTCTCTGCCCACATATGTGGGCACAGCCCCTGTGCCTAGTGCCTGGCTATCACGGCTTCACTCCAAACCTTTGTGTCCAGACATCCTAGCGGGCTGTGGATGGGGAAGCTTGCCTCCACTCAGACTGTGACAGTTATGACGTACCATCTCCCGAACAACAGCAGCAGAGCCCTGGTGGCGTAGTGGTTAGCGGTTGAGCCAGGATCCGCAGTTCAAAGCCACCAGCCCCTCCTTGGAAAAAAGACAAAGCTTTTCTACTCCTCGTTTCAGGGCAGTTCACTCCTATCCTAGGTGGGGGGGGGGGGTCCCTGTGAGTCAGAATGGACTCAATGGCAGTGGGTTTGCTTTTGGGGTTTTGAGTAACATCATGTATTTTATGAACCCAAATCAAGGACATCCAAACCCCACCACAAGCCGTTACACGTGGGGCTGCTCGTGGCAAGGTCCAAAGTTCAAAACCACCACTCGCTCAGGGGAGAGAAGACGAGTCTTTCCAACCCCGGAAAGAATTACTGTTTGGGGCTGAGCCCCGGTGGCGAATGTGGTTGAGTGCAGGACTGCAGCCTGCGGGCTTGGCGGTTCAAATCCAGTGGCGGCTCTCAAGAGCAGTGCTGGGTAGCTCCCACGACCACCAGAGGGCAGTGATGCCCCCCCCAAAAAAAATTACTGTCTCAGAAATACACCCCGGGCAGTTCTAGAAGTCATTATCCACCTTCGTTTCACACTCACCCTTACCAGGCCGATTCTGACTGAGAGTAACCTGACTTGCATCAGGCTCATGGGGACAGATGGCCTCATCTTTCTCTCGCCAACCTTGTGGTGAACAGTCCATAGTGGACAATCCATGGGAAACCCACTGCCATCATGTCCGGGACACCTTGGACCCACCCCACAGGACAGATTAGAAAGCTTCTTAGGCTGCCGTTGTCACAGAAGCAGACTGCTTTTTTGGTAGGTTCTAACAGCTGGCCGACAGCTGAGGCCCTTCACCACTGATTCACCAGGGCGCTGCGAAGTGAACTTATCCTCCACCATAAATCTGGCCCTCCTACCCCACATAAGATGCCTTCCCCCAGCAGCAGCCACACATGTTTCCTGCAGGGCCCCCTTGGTATGGAGTTGGCCCCTCGCACAGTGCACCCCCCCCCAGGCTCCCCCTTCCCACCCGCCTTGCTATTTACCCCCACATGTCCCTGTGGCATAACACCATCAGTCCTAACACATTCCAATCCCTGACACCCACAGAGCCAGGCTCCCACCCTCAAGCCTGCCCCATACCCCACACCCTGGGGGAGGCCTAACCATCTTTCCTGGGCAGCCTCTGGGCTGCCCTTCCTCCTGGGCCACTTGAAATCTGGGCAAGGCTCTGGGCAGCTGTGAGCAAGGTGGGTAGATGAGGTGTCTGCTCTGGGAAAGCTTTCCAGCCTGTGGGGGCAGGTTTCGGTCCTATAAGGTTTTATGGTCACTGTGAGGCCGAAGGACTGGAGGTAGTGGGTAGTGGCTGGGCAGGGAGGCTCAGTAGGTGGGATGGAGGAAGTTCTTAGAGCTGAAGGTTGTCCCGTGGGCAGTTCCTGAGGGCAGGAACTTGTCCTTCCTTCATGGTGGAGGCTCCCATACCTTCAACAGTGCCCTGCAGGGCAGGGCCAAGGGTCAACACTGGATACAGGGCAGCAGAGGTTGGAGGCAGGCAACCACAGACACCCTCCTTCTGCCCGCAGTTCCCTGGTGCCCACGTGCTGTGCCGGCTGGAGCCAGCAAGGAGAGGAGTGCGGGATAGGTGAGTGAGGTCGACCAGGAGGGCAGGGGTGCTGGGAGGAGGAGGCCATGAGGGCCCCTACCCCTTAGCGGCTCAGGCCCCTTCTCTCGTTCCCAGCGGTGTGTGAGGGCAACTCCACGTGCTCAGAGAATGAAGTGTGCGTTCGGCCCGGAGAGTGCCGCTGCCGCCACGGCTACTTCGGCGCAAATTGCGACACCAGTGAGCATGGGGTGGGACCGGGTGGGTGCTGGGCGGAGGGGCCGGATCCGGGTGGGGTGGGGCAAGGCCAGAGGTGGGTTGAGGGGTGGGGCGGAGTCTGATCTGAGGACAGACACCGCTGGGTATCTATCCTTAGACCAGGGCAGGAGGAGGGCGCACAGTTAGGGAGCACATTGGGTAGGGTTGTTCCCGCCGAGTACCCAGGTGTCGGTTCTCCTCTCCTCGCCCCTGCAGAGTGCCCGCGCCAATTCTGGGGCCCGGACTGCAAAGAGCTGTGCAGCTGCCACCCGCACGGCCAGTGCGAGGACGTGACGGGCCAGTGCACGTGTCACGCGCGCCGCTGGGGCGCGCGCTGCGAGCACGCGTGCCAGTGCCAGCACGGCGCGTGCCACCCGCGGAGTGGCGCGTGCCGTTGCGAGCCAGGCTGGTGGGGCGCGCAGTGCGCCAGCGCGTGCTACTGCAGCGCCACGTCGCGCTGCGACCCACAGACGGGCGCGTGCCTCTGCCACGCGGGCTGGTGGGGCCGCAGCTGCAACAACCAGTGTGCCTGCAACGCGTCGCCCTGCGAGCAGCAGAGTGGCCGCTGCCAGTGCCGGGAGCGCACGTTCGGCGCCCGCTGCGAGCGCTTCTGCCAGTGCTTCCGCGGTCGCTGCAACCCGGTGGACGGCACGTGTGCCTGCGAACCCGGCTACCGGGGCAAGTACTGCCGCGAGCCCTGTCCCGCGGGCTTCTACGGCCTGGGCTGCCGCCGCCGGTAAGTGCCACCCCCGGACCGGGCAGAAGGGAGGGAGGGAGGGAGCGGGGAGAAGGAAGGACGACCCGCGGGCCCAGTCCAGTCCATTGGCCTTCCGTCTGCCCCCTAGATGCGGCCAGTGCAAAGGCCAGCAACCCTGCACGGTGGCCGAGGGCCGCTGCTTGACGTGCGAGCCGGGCTGGAACGGCACCAAATGCGACCAGCTGTGCGCTCTCGGCTTCTATGGCGAGGGCTGCGGCCAGCGGTGCCCGCCGTGCCGCGACGGGCACGCCTGCAATCACGTCACCGGCAAGTGCACGCGCTGCAACGCGGGCTGGATCGGAGACCGGTAAGCAGGCCCCTCCCCTCCCCCCCCGTCCCACCCTCGCCCCGTCCAGGGTCCTGGGGCTCCGTTTGACTCCGCCCCCCCTGACGGTTCCCCCTTCTTCGCCTCCCCAGGTGCGAGACCAAGTGCAGCAATGGCACCTACGGGGAGGACTGCGCCTTCGTGTGCGCGGACTGCGGCAACGGCCACTGTGACTTCCAGTCTGGCCGCTGCCTGTGTAGTCCGGGGGTCCACGGTCCGCAGTGAGTGTCCTGGTCCTCGGGGGAGCCTGGGGGGGCGGCGGACCTAAGACGGGAGGTTCCAGGGGCTGCGATGCTGGCGGAAGAGGCGTCTCCGTCCACGCCCCAGGCCCCATACCTCGCCTGCTTTATGCGTACCCAAAAGTTCCTGTTCAAAACGGACACCCCTCCCCCCCGCACTGTGTGCCCGAAAGTGGGGGACTGGGTGTCACTTCTAGGAAATCAGAGCTGGAGAACCCGCCCTGACCCCCTTTGCCCCCGCAGCTGCAACGTGACGTGTCCGCGCGGGTTCCACGGCGTAGACTGCGCGCAGGCCTGCAGCTGCCACGAAGATTCTTGCGACCCGGTCACCGGCGCCTGCCGCCTGGGTGAGGGCCGTCCCGACGCGGAGGGAGGGGAAGGGTGGCACAGCGCGCGCGCGCGCGCGCGCGTGCTGACCCTGCCCCACCCCCGCAGAGACCAACCAACGGAAGGGTGTGATGGGCGCCGGCGCTCTGCTGGCCCTGCTCCTGGGCCTGCTGCTCTCGCTTCTGGGCTGTTGCTGCGCCTGCCGCGGCAAGGACCCGGCGCGACGGTGAGGCCCCGCCCCTCCCTGGCCTCAGCTCCCGCCCCCTCGGGGCCTGCGAGTACCTCCAACTGCCCTTTCCTTGCTCCCCACCCGCTGCAGGGAGCTCTCCCTCGGAAGGAAGAAAGCCCCGCAAAGGCTGTGCGGGCGCTTCAGCCGCATCAGCATGAAGCTGCCCCGGATCCCACTCCGAAGGCAGAAACTGCCCAAGGTCGTGGGTAAGGACTCTGATGGCATGGTCTTGGGGGACAACCCCTTCGGAAGCAGGAGGCTTCGGGGAAATGGGTGGGTGTGCGACGGTGAGAGCGGAGCGGGGATTCTGGCGCAGGACCTCGCTGTCAGGACCCGCTGGAGTGCACCGCTCCTCTGGGTGCGCGCTTGCTTGGAAAGCCCAGAAGCCAGGAGGCCTGCAGGGCCTTGAACTGGTCTTTCTGTTGGGCTGGTTGACTGCTTGCCCCCCCCCCTCCCCGCTCAAGGGACTGGTCTATTCTGACACCCAGCGGTACTCTCACACTCTCTTTTCCGCTTGTTTTAGTTTAGAAGCTGGGGGATGAGGCCTCCTGGGAGGTAGAGATGAGAGACAGAATCCTTTAAAAGTGAGAACAGAGCAGCCAGCCGCAGGGCTTCTGCATCCCTGAGGGTGCAGCCTGCTGGGTGGGGGATCAGAGGTCTTCTGGATCCCACAAGAGGGGTCACCATACCATACAGCTCAGGGGTTCCCTCCAGCCAGGAGCTCCACCATTAGACCCTTTTGCAAAGGATCACCCCACCTCTTCCCTATCCCTGGCTGCCTGCTTGTCCGCTGTCTTACACACCCGTGGTCTGGCGCCACCCAGCTAGCTGTGCTGACCTGGTGTCACGGCAGTCTGAGAACAGGGCTGCTGGTGGTGACCGTGCCAAGGGCGCAGTTGAGGGCTTGTTTCCAGGGGCCCAGCTGGGGGAGGCGTAGGTCCAGATAGCCATGCCTCACTCCTCCCCCAGTGGCCCACCACGACCTGGATAACACACTCAACTGCAGTTTCCTGGAGCCCCCTTCCGGGCTGGAGCAGCCCTCGCCTTCGTGGTCCTCCAGGGCCTCCTTCTCCTCCTTTGACACCACCGACGAAGGACCCGTGTACTGCGTGCCCCACGAGGGTAAGGACCACTTCTGGGGCGGGGGTGGGGGGCGCTTCTCCAGAGGTCATGCAATCTGATTAAGCAATAGCTGTACTTTGGGGGTGGATGGATGGTGTTGGATGGGCTTGGCCAGAGTCTAGCCTGGTTCTGTGGGAGGCTCAGGGGAGGTGGTTCGGATAGGCCAGAAGGAGAGATTGGGAAGTGAGATCTCTGGGTGGGGGGAAGGGGTAGCAGTGGCCTCAGGAGAGAGACCCAAAGGACAGCAGGAGGGAGGATTGTCTCTCCAAGTCATTCCAGGGTGAGACCTGCTGGCAGGACTCCAACTTCTAGCCTTTCAAGATGAATGAAGTTTCCTTTGAGGTGGAAGGTTGAGTTAGATGTTAATTCTTTAGACCTGGGAGGTGGGGCAGGGCAGAGACAGAGACCGGGTGGGCGTTGTAAAGTCTTTGTAAAGTCGGTTACCGTTGGGTAGTGAATGCCCGGGCTGGGAACACCCAGTGGGATGGAAATGACAGGAAGATGGTAGGGGGAAGCCAGTGTCCAGAGGCTAGACAGGCGGGAGGGATTCCATGTGGTTTTTCCCTTGGCAGAGGCAGCAGCCGAGAGCCGGGATGCGGAGGCCCCAGCTGTCCCAGCAGAAGGGCTGGTGGCAGCCCCTGCACCTCAGCCCACGCAGGCACCCACGGAGGAAGCGGCACCCTTCCCCGTGTCTTCAGACAGCGAGCGCTCGGCGTCTAGCGTGGAGGGTCCCGGCGGGGCGCTGTATGCCCGTGTGGCCCGGCGCGAGGCCCGACCGGCCCGGGCTTGGGGGGAGGCGGGGGGCCTCTCGCTGTCGCCCTCGCCAGAGCGCAGGAAGCCGCCGCCGCCCGACCCTGCCACCAAGCCCAAGGTGTCTTGGATCCACGGCAAGCACGGCGCAGCCGCCGCCGCCGCCCGTACGCCCTCACCACTGCCCGTGGCTTCGGAGGCTACGCCCAGTCCCAGGCAGAGGAAACGGACTCCCAGCGACCCCGCGTCGCGGGCCCCGGGGCCGCCCGAGGAGGCCGCCGCCGCCGCCGCGCCCTCGCCGCCCCGGGCCCGAGCTCGGGCACGCGGCCCTGGCCTCTCGGAGCCCGCGGACGCCGGCGGACCCCCGCGCAGCGCGCCCGAAGCCGCCTCGCTGCTGGCGGCCGAGCTGCGCGGCAAGACTCGCAGCCTGGGCCGTGCCGAGGGGGGCCCGGGCGCGCAGGGCCCCCGGGAGAAGCCGGCCCCGCCGCAGAAGGCCAAGCGCTCGGTGCCACCCGCCTCGCCAGCCCGCGCGCCGCCCGAGCCCGAGGCACCAGGGCCCGAGAAGGCTGAGGTCGCTGCGCCCGCGCCCGAGACCTCCCGCAAGAAGACGCCGATACAGAAGCCACCGCGCAAGAAGAGCCGGGAAGCTGCAGGAGCGCCCACCCTGTAACTCGCGGCCGCGGCCCGCCCCCGCCAAGCGCCGCTTCTCCCCGCTGGCTGGCGGGCGGGCTGGCTTCCCAGCGCGGGTCCCGGGGCGTGGCCGAGCGTCTCGTCCAATCAGCGCTGCTCCCACCCAGAGGCTGCGCGGCCCGGCCATTGGTTGGCCTTCCAATGGTCCGGGGGGGGGGTGGGGAGCGGTGCTGCGGGAGGCGGCCACCCATTGGCTCAGGCCGCCCCAGAAGGCCTCTCCAATTGGGCGAGGTCTTCCAGGTGCTTAGTGCAGGCGCTTAGTGCTTAGCTGGGAACTCCTCATTGGCCGAGTTGCTGAGTGCGTCCACCCGAAAGATAAGAGAAATAGTATGGTGGTGTGTGTTTCGTGTGTGTGTGTGTGTGTGTGTGTGTGTGTGTGTGTGTGTGTGTGTTGCGTGTTGCCCAGAAGCCCTTCTACCGAGGCTGCCTCTCCTTGGTCAAGGCCTGGCGTCTTTGGCCACAACCAGAAGCTACTTCCCCTTGCCTGTCGGTTCAGTGGGTTGATGTGATGGGGGGAGGCCGGGAGTCGAGCTGGTCTCTGCCTCTCCTGGGTCTCCACACCCCCATGCTCAGCCGTGCCGCCCCTGCAAACCCTAGCGCCCAGCCTCAGCTTCTCCAGCCCCGTCGTCTCGCTGTCAAGCTGGTATTGACGGTCTCCCCACATCCCTGCGGACATCCCAGGGGGATATGCATTTATCAGCCTCCTCAAGACTGCCTTGTCTCATGGGTGCCCCTGGATGCCCACCCCCACCCCCAGGGGCTTGGCCAAAGCTTTCTTAATAAAAGTGCCTTTTCCCTCCGAGCTGCCTGCTGCCTGCTGTGGGAGAGGAGGGGAAGCTGGGCAGAGGTGACTCTGCCCTGGTCTGCTTTCCCGTCACTGGACCCCTGGACACAACATGACTTTGATGTTGTTCCAGGACCATGTGGGAAGTGGGTCCCCCTCATCACTCACTTTGGTACATCCCCACCCCTCTGACTGTCCCCCTCCTCTTGGACCAATGCCAGGAATGGTGGCCAGCGGGCAGGTCAAAGTCCCTGGGTGAATGAGGCTGGTCCCTGATGAACGGGAACTGTTTGGTGTGGCAGGAGGGGGCGGGGGCCCATGGGCTGCAGGCCTACCTCCAGCCAGGTCTCGTCCATGCTAACAGCCCGGGTTACTGCCACACAGAGCCCTGCTGTTGGCCTCAATAGACTCCTTGTCTTGAGCAGGAAACACAGCATAAGCCCGACCAGCCGCTGTCAAGTGAGGAGGGAGGGCCGAGGGGAGCAGCCAGCTGCTATCAGCCGGCCCTGGTGCTGTCGCCAGAGCTTCACAGGGCCCCCGCTGACTGGCCGTCTGTCTGTGACCCTGTGTCCCAGCCACCTCCTGAGGCCACATCTGTGACGGGGCTTTCCTAAGCCACAGGTCCCTTCTGTGGCTTGCGCTGTGTCACCTGGGAGTCCCTGGAGATGGCACATAATGAACAGTTTGGCTGCTAATTGGTGGTTGGAGTCCAAGGGGCACCATCTCTGTGCTCTAGTCCATTCTGGCTCACGGTGACCCTGAAGGACAGTAGAGCTGTCCCATTGCACTTCCAAGACGGTATATCTTCACAGAAGAAGACCTCTCTGTGGAGCCTCCTCTCTCTCCTGTGGAGCAGCTGGTGGGTTTGAACCACTGACTCTTAGATTAGCAGGCCGACTCTTCCCCCACTGCATCACCAGGGCGTCTTCACCCAGAGGCATCTGGGAAGAAAGATGTGAGAATCTGCTTCTGGAAAACCACCATGAGTCACAGTCCTGTCACTCCAGGGCAACTGGCTGGCTTCTTTTAATACGGTCCCCTCCACAAACTTCCCACAGCTGCCTCCATCTGGCCCACCCCCCCCTGCAGGCCTCCTCCTCCTCCTGGCCTCCGCCACCCTGTTTGGTGATCCCCAGTGTGAAGTCTTCTGAGTCAGGCAAGGTCCCTTCATCCCTTTCCCCTCTGCCCTCTCGGTGGTGCTAGGGTATGATCAAAGCCGGCAGTTCATTCCAGTGCTCACCTTGGCCTCCCACGCTCTGACCTGGGGCCTCGTGGAGGCACACCTGAGAGGAGATGGCATTGAGGGTATGCAGGCATCTGGAGTGACCTGCAGGGCCTGGTTGGACAGCATGTGGAGTATGGCTCCTCTCTCAGGACCTCATGGTGACTTGGGGCCAGCGGTCACCCTCCCAGCTATGGCCCTGTGTCTGCCAGTTCAACCCATCACATGCCAGATTGGGCTGACTGTTGGAGGTGAAGATGCTTGGTTGGGTCCAGTGAGGGTTGGACAGTGATCCTGTATGGGGTTCAACAGAAGTCCACCCCCCCCCAACTCTGTGTGCTACAACCTCGTTCCCTCCTGACTACCCAGCAGCCCCCAGCTGGTACTGGCATGGAGTGGGAGATCAAGAACAGCTCAACAACCAGTCTTTCCTGGGCCTCTGCACCTACCCTGTGAGTCTCCCGAGGAGGCCCCATCCCCACCTTCAGGACCTCCTCTCTGGGAACATCCCCAGGTCCTACTAAATGGCCTTGGTACCCAAGGCTGTGAAATACCCCTCCCCCTCTTCCCCTGCAAGGATCCAGGGCCACCTGGGGAGGGAGCTGCTGGGACCCCCAACAGTCCTCAGCCCTTACCGCCTGTTCCCTCTCCACCCCCTGGGTCTCATAGCAGAGCCAGCTTCTGGAGCTGGCGCCACAAAAGGGAGCCGTGGCTGCAGGAACCTCTGTTGCCATGGGGACAGGGACCACAGGACCCACATCTGGTAGCGATTGAGAAGGAAAAATTATGAGTCGTGGAAAATGCAAATATTTTTTTGTAGCACAGAACACAAAGGAGGCAGAGGAATGTGGGGACTGGAGGAGGGCCAGAACCCAGCCTGGCGTCCAGCGAGGACACAGCACACATCACCAGATTCACGAAGACTGGCAGGAAGACACCCACTCCCCCCCCCCACTCACACAGACAGGCCCTGTAACACACACATGGTCCAGAGACACACCATGTCACCAGACTTGCAGATACACCAGAAAGACGCCCACCCTACAATCACAGTACCCCACCAATACCAGCCACAGAGACACGCCCTGTAATGTACACATGACAGACACACATCATCAGAATTACAGACACACAGGGAGACATCACCCTATCACCACAGTGCACACACCCACAGACCACCACCAGCAGACATAGAGGCAGAAATTCACCCTGTAACAGAAACAACCATGGAAACACACACATACACACACACACACACACACACACTGCAATGACATGCACAACCAGACCCTTGGTAAACATTGAGGTCTCACTCTGCCAGCCTCACCCACCAAATCCGCTCAGTCTGCCGTCAGGGAGCGAAATGAAAACACACACATTACCAGAACCACCTATCATAAGCACTAACAACACACACACACACACCTCACCAGGCCTGCAGACACACCCCGACACAGGACAAAAAGGAGCCACAAGACAGCTACGAAGCCTGTATCCCAAAGACATCCCCCACAGAGAGACACAGACCCTGCACTCAGGAATGCACAGCAACATTGTTCCCAAGCGCATCCCCCAGAAATTCAGAAAGAAACACACACACTTAAAAGTCTTGCAACAAACCCATAAAACCCAGTGACAAGAAAACTGGCACATGCACACACACACACACACACACACACACACCACCAGAGTTAAACATGCAGAGACAGGCCCTACAGCACACAGCCCACCAGGTACACAATACATCAAAACAGAATCACACCCCATGAAACACACTGCCCAACACAACAAACCTGGAGGGACACCTCCTCCCTACCCCCCCCCCCCCCCCCAGCAACATAGACACACACCCTGTGGAATGCAAAGAAACTACTCAGCCCACAACACAAACACACCCCAATCAAACCAAACCCACTGCCCGGCCGTGGGGTCCAACCCCCAGGGAGCCTCAGGACAGAACAGAGCTGTCCTGTAAAGTTCCCGATGCTGTCCATCTTTAGGGGAGCACCTAGCCCATCTTTCTTGCCAAGGAGTGCCTAGTGGGTTTGAACGGTAGGAGCAGCAGTGTTCAACCTGTGCGTCGGGACCCCTTCAGGGGTGAGCAATCCTTTCACAGGAGGCGCCCGGTTCGTCACAGTAGCAAAATGACAGTGATGAAGTGGCAACAAACATAATGGTATGGTTGGGGGAGAGGTCACCAGCACACGAGGAACTGCATTAAAGGGCCGCGGCATTAGGAAGGTTGAGAACCACTGGGATAGAGAAAAACGCTCTGTAAACACACACACACAATCACAGAATACAGGATACATTCACAGCACAACATCCACAAGCAGCCACAATGAAAGAACCGGAGACACACTAGAGCAATATCCAGACACACACGAGACTTACATAAGCCGACCCACAATCATACGCGTACAGAAGCTTTGACACAGACATGCTACATACAACATAACTCCACCAGAACTACCAGAGAAACACCAAGGCAAGTCCACACCCTGCAAGTACATACACACCCACTCTCCCAGACAGACAGACAGACAGACAGAAATACACATACGCCACAACCATCGCCGTCAGACAAAATCAAAAGCAAGACAGAGCCCCAGTCCGTGATACAGATGCACACTCTCCTGCAGAAATTCAAGCCTAACACACACACACACATACAAGTCCCACACACTATGTGATGCAAAGAAATAAAGATACTGTGGTGCTTACACACACACACCACTCAGAAACAGCCTGCAGCAAACACCACTGTACCCCCTCCCCCAAACCCGTCTCTTTTTCTCACCCACACCTACCATGAGAGCCACATCAGTGTCACAGAACACGACAGAACAGAAGCCTGTACTATAAAGGTCTGTGTCACCAGATCTCTCTCTTTTGGACAGACGGTCACAGAAACACCAAGACAATCAGCCTGCAGCACATGCCACAAGACCCACAGAAAACCCCACATCCTACAGAGGCGTTCACGTAACAAGACACACAGCAGCCGTCCAGACTCCTTGCCATCAAGTTGGCGCCGATTCACAGACATCCTCTTAGGTTGGGAGAAACTGTCCCTGTGGCTTTCCCAAGCTGCAAGTCTTCATGGAAGTAGAAAGCCTCGTCTGTCTCCCATGGAGCAACTGGTGGTTTCAAACTGCTGACCTGGGCTGAGCCCCGGTGGCGTAAGTAGTTGAGTGCGGGACTGCGGCCCGCGGGCTTGTCAGTTCAAGTCCAGTGGCGGCTCTCAGGAGCAGCACTGGGTAGCACCCACGACCACCAAAGGCAATGATGCCCACAAAACAAATAAACTGCTGACCTTGTGGTGACAAGCTTAACACGAGGCCACTCGAGCTCTTAACCTGGTATCTAAGGACATGAAATCCCAAAGACAAGCGACGCTTGCTTGTGTATGTAGGCAGAAAGAGATGTATGCGAATGAAGGTCAAACATGACAGTGAGACAGGAGAAAAGTAAAAGGAAATAGAGGGCAAAACTAGGAGACAAAAGACATTTATAGAGGTATAAATATAGACATATCTCTGTGTAAAACATATTAACATCTAACAATAGGGATATAGGTCTATGTACATATATTTATAGGTTAAGAATTAAGGTAGCAGATGGACATTGGGCCTCTACTCAAGTCTTCCCTCAATGCAAGACACTTTGTTCTAATATCCTGCCATTCTGTGATGCTCACCTTTCCGACATGATCGCTGAAGACAAAACGGGTGCATAGCAAATATGAAGAAAGCTGATTGTGCCCAGCTGTTACAAAATATAGTGTCTGGGGTCTTAAAGGCTTGAAGTGAAACAAGCAGCCATCCAGCGGAGAAGCAACAAAGTCCACATGGAAGAAGCACGCCAGTCTGTGTGATCACAGGTGTCAACGGGTTCAGGTATCAGACATCTGAAGGCCCCAAACAGTCATATTGATGCAATGAGGGAGAGTGTGGAGGGGAGGCCCAAAGCCCATCTGTAGACAATTGGACATCCCCCCACAGAAGGGTCACAAGGAAGAGATGAGTCAGCCTGAGTGCTGTATGGCACCGACAAAGCACACAACATTCCTCTAGTCTTTTAATGCTTCCTACCCCCCCCCCCCCGCCCCCGCCACTATCATGACCCCAGCTCTACCTTACAAACCCAGCAGGACCAGAGCATGGTACACTGGTAAAGATGAGAGCTCTCGATATACAGAGACCAGGGCAGATAAACCCCTTGGAAACAGTAATGGGTGTAGCAAGACCATGAAGGTAGGAGGGAGGTGGGGGCAGGAGAAGAAAAGGGGAACTGATCACAATGATGAACATGGAACATATACACCCCCTGCCTGAGGGGGACTAACAACAGAAACGTGCTAGAAGGGAGACAGCGGATGATGTAAGATATGAAAATAATCGTAATTTATAATATATCAAGGGTTCACGAGGGTGGGAGTTGGGAGAGGGAGGGAAAAAAGAGGAGCTGATACCAAGGATTCATAGAAAGAAAATGTTTTGAAAATGATGGTGGCAACATATGTACACATGTGCTTGATACAATGGATGTATAGATTGCTATAAGAGCTGTAAGAGCCCCCGATAAAATGATTTGTTAAAAAAAGAAAGGCATGGCTCACATAGCTGTAGAAGTCGGTAAGTCTAATCAGGTTCCCGTCTGTAGGTCAGATGTCAGCTGGAGGTTTCTCCTGACTCATGTAGGACACGAGCGGTTCATGAACAGGAAGCAAAAAGCAGCAGTCAGGCTGGTGGATGCAAAGCTGAACGAATGAATCAGAGGTTAGTGGGATTAATCCAAGATCAGCAGCCTGCTGATGGTTCCAGGAGTTGACGGGCAACACAACAGAAGACCAACAAACAAGAGCTGGTTCCAGCAAAAGGCAAAGGAGAGCTTGGTTCTGCTCAGGACCTCTCCTAAGAGAAGGCCACACCGCGAGGAGGGGACATCAAATTGAATGATCGGTTGAGCTCCAGCCCTACCTTTACCCACATGTATCCCATTGACATGCAACCTAGGCATCTCAAGGGGGCTTACGCAAAAATTATTTGTAATGCCTCCTGAGAGTTGAAAGGGAGGTGAGAATATCGTGGAGGTTTGAGCTGATATGAGAAAGATAGGTGAGGGCTGAGCCCCGGTGGCGTAGTGGTTGTGTGCGGAACTGCGGCCCACTGGGTTGGAGGTTCAATTCCAGCTCCCAGGAGCAAAGGCTGGGCCTCCTGCTCCCACCACCTGAGGGCAGTGATGCCTAAAAAAAAAAAGAAAAGAAAGATAGGTGAGAAATGGGGAGAGTAGGTGGAAGATAAGAGTGTGATTGAGGGCCTTGGAGCTGTGGATACCATGTCCAGGTGAAGTCCAGTCATGGTGTGGGAGAAGCCTAGTCAGGAATGAGGCCATCTCAGAGCTAAAATCCTCACTGGATCACAGTCCAAACGCTCTGCTGATGTTACCTTCTTGTTTGTCAACTGCCAAGACGTCAGGCAAGGTGAGGGCACATACCTCACTGTGTCAGTAATCGTCTTTGGCCTCAGGGTATTTATTGATCAGAAATGGACAAGTGTATTTGGATAGTGAGAGAGTCAGTAAGCAGTGGAGAGGCTGCCCCAGTACCAAATCCTAAGGACCCACCCATGCACACTGTGTTAAGCAGGGTTCTCTAGAGAAACAAAAAAAAAACCAGGACACTTATGAATATATATATGGATATATTTATACAGCACAAAGGAATATAACAGCTAATTAGTCCACACAACAGTACAGAGGGCTCAGTCCAACTCACTTCCATGGAGTGGTTAAAATATTGGAAGTCTTTCGTCTCAGGAGGGCTGCTGGGTCCAAGGTCAAGGAAGCAGACAGCTGAGTCTTCCCTCCGGCAAGGCAGGCAGTCCACCCACAGGCAGCAAGCAGCAGGGTGAGTCCCCAACAGGCAGCAGCTCAGGAGCTTAGCGAAGCAGACCTGGATTGGATATTGAAATCAAGCTATGCAAGATGATAGAGTCTGCCAATCAAGCGCAAGCGATGTTCACACCGGCAGCATGTCGAAGCAGGTCTTGGAGGAACCTCAAGCTCTAACAACACGATCCACGGGTTGGCTGTCCCACAGGTAGTGCAGCTCACAAGGCGAGGCGAAGAACTAACTAAAGCAGCCACATGCTGGGCCGATCACCAGAGAGCAAGAGAGAGGGGGATGGGCCTTCCTGAGTCATTTATCTCATTCTCCTCCAGTCAAGCTGTGGCCTTATTAGTCTCACGTGTTCCTATTGGCCAGGTTGGCACACTAAACCTACCGATCACATACCCAAGTCGTGCCGTCCTGTTTGCCTTTCTGACTGTGGCCTGATTCAGAATGAGCGATGAAGCTGAGCAGGGGAGCTTTCTGCAAATCTGAGGCGCAGCATTCTCTGGGCTGGGAGGCTCTGGTGAAATCACAAGGTGTGTGCTTGCCTGGTTAGTCCCTGGATGTTGTTGTTGTTGTTGTTGTTGTTGTCATCGCGTCAGTTCCTAGCCATAGGAACCCTGTGCAAAGCAGAACAAAACACTGCTTGGTTCTATGCCATCCTCACAATTAATCCTATGCCTGAGCCCTTTGTTGAAACCACAGTGTCCCTCCCTCTCCTTACGGACCTTCCTCTCTTTTGCCGTCCCTCTACTTTCCCAGGCACGATGTTCCTCTCCAGGGACTGAATTCTCCTGACAACATGTCCAAAGAATGTCAGACGAAGCCTCACTATCCTTGCCTCTGAGGAGCACGCTGGCTGCACGTCTTCCAAGACAGATCTGTTCATTCTTTTGGCAATCCGTGGTACTTTCAATATTCTTTGCCAATGCCATAATTCACATGCATCAGTTCTTCCTTATCCAAAGCCACCAGCAGAACACATTCAAGACCCGAAAAACTGGACGGTGCCTGGCTTCTGCCGCCAACTTCTCTGACAGGGATCACATTAGAAGGTCCTGACTAGAAGAGGAGAAGACTAAAAAAAAAAAAATCAGATATAAACAAAATTCCTTTAGTAGTCTAAGATAGAGACTGGTGGGACGGCCTTAGGTCTGGATCTGAATTCACCTCCTGTGACTTAATTTTTCAGGCAAACAGTTCTAGAAGGGGACCTCAGGAAAATTACTCCTTAAAACAATCAACCACTTGAGTTCAAAAGGCAACCTTTACCAGGGCACAATTCAGAAGCGTTAGGAAAGAAGGAGGGATGGAGCTGGGAAACACAAGTAGGAAACGGAATAAATGATTATTATATGGTGTGGCTTGCCATCAGTGAGATGAAACAAGATGCGTAGGCATCGTGGAGTGGGAAACGGATCTGCTCTGTAAAACTGCAACCCATTCACAATAAAACGAAAACGATGTGTTCCATCTAAATGGAACCATATAGGGGCACACCTTTGGGGACGCGCCATTCATGCCAGTCTCAAGTTCCTGGCGAAGAACATCTTGCTAGGTCAAGTAGAGGAGCAGTGTAAAAGAAGACCCTCGATGAAGTCAATTGACACTGTGACCCTAGCAATGGTTTTGAGCAGAGGGGTGATTCTGGGGAGGGTGCGTTCTGTTCCCCACGGGTCACTCTGAGGCTGCACCACTCATCACTGCCTCAAGAGGAGGCCTGCTGACCCCGTGGTGGTTCGAATCCATCATTGCGCTGTAGAAGATATGACAGTCTCCCTAAATATTAGTGCCATGGAAAGCCTACAGGACCGTCTGTTCTAGCACACCAGGAGTTGGAATTGATGCCACAGCTGTGGGTCTGATGCAGTGGTTTTAACAGAGACTAAGTAATCAGGAGGCCTGGGTTTGGGCTGTTAACAGAAAAGCCTGAGATTTGAACCTGCCAGTTGCCCCCTAGGGAGTTCAATCCCATCCTTCCTGCAGCGCCCTTATGATGGGAAGGAAGTGGACTGGGGTGGATTTGGGGTTGCCAGGAGTGGGGTGGAAGGGATGGGATCTTGGCGCCATCTTTTGGCTGGCTGTGGTAGTCATGTTGAAGAGGCCAAACAAGGGGATGGAAAAGGGGCCCCGTGGCATGGGGTATGATCTGCCCACGCGGGACGAGGCCTCACAGGCTCCGGTTGTGAGTCACAGGAGGGAAAGCCGAAACCAACATACTACACTTGATCTTAGCCAAAAAGGCCAAGAAACGATGCCAAAAAAACAAAATAAAAAACCCACTGCTGTCCAAGTCCACGCTGGCTCAGAGTGTCCCGATGGGGTTTCCAAGGCTTTACATCTATTCAGGAGCAGATCGCCTGGTCTCTCTCCCACGGAGTGGCTGGTGAGCTTGAACTGCTGAACGTGGGGGTAACAATCTAGCCCTTACCAGACAGTGCCAGGACGGCACCTTTAAAAAAGCATGAATGAGGATGAGCCCCAGTGGCACAGGAGTTGTGTGCAGGACTGCAGCCCACAGGGTTGACGGTTCAAATCCAGCAGCAGCTTTCCAGGAGCAAGGCTGGGCTTCCCATTCCCACCAGGGCAGTGATGACACACACACACACACACAAAGCATGAATGCAGTCCCCATTTCCATACATTTATTTCAGTCAAGCTAGCCACATTTGGTTGCTGTGAGCCGCATTCAACTTGATGGCGTGTGTGTGTGTGTGTGTGTGTGTGTGTGTGTTGCAGTAAGTGATGACTTTGGTATTTCAAATACCAGCATACCCACGGTGGGAAGGATTTAGTGGAGCTTCCGGGCTAAGGCAGACTCAGAAAACCAAACTCACTGCCATGGAGTTGATGTTCACTCAGCATGACCCTAGAGGGGTAGAATTGTTCCTCTGAGTTTTCATGACTAACTCGATTACAATAGAAAGCCCCGTATATCTCCCAAGGAGCAGCTGGTGTGGTGGTCCTGTGCTTATGTTAATTTCCTGATTGAGATGTAGGGGTGGAGTCTAGCCTGTTCATCTGGAGATAGCCAATGAGTAGCCAATGAGGCCTCCGTGTGGGCATGGCTTTCTCCTGAGACTTCTGGGAAATCTCGCGATATTTCCCTGATGGAGATGAGACACTATATCCCCAGTTGTTGGGAGTTAGTCTCAGAGACAACGAACTACGGACAAGACGATGAATCCATAGTGCCAACGTCTCCCAGACCTGGGCCCCTGAGTCCAGCAGGCTGCTGGGTCCATAATACGCGCTCAGCACGCGCTGGTTGAACTGAACCTCAAAGGGCTTCAGTGGGTTGTGCTCTCTCTGCTGCTCAGTGAGGCGGGTGCTCCAGCTGAGTATTTCTCGGCCCTGGTCACCCTTTGGCGGCGACTTCTCCCCAGAGTGGGTCTTCTGGTGTTTGATCAGGCAGTGGTTTGGGCTAAAAGCCCTACCGCACTCGGCACAGGTGTAGGGCCTCTCGCCAGTGTGGACCCCTTGGTGGACGATGAGAGGACGAGTGGCAGCTGAAGGCCTTCCAGCAGCGGCTGCAGTCAAAGGGCTTCTCGCCGGTGTGGACGCGCTGGTGCACCCCGAGGTAAGAGTGGGAGCCGAAGGCCTTGCCGCACTTGCTGCGGCAGCTGAAGCCTTTGCCGCAGACCCCGCACTTGAAGGGCTCCTCGCCGGTGTGGACCCGCTGGTGCGGGTGAGGGCACTGGGCGCACTGGAAGGGCTTCTGGGCCCCGTGGATGGTCTGGTGCACGGTGACTGACGAGGGGCAGGCGAAGGCCTTCCCACAGGCGCCGCACATGTAAGGCTTCTCGCCCGTGTGGGCGCGCCGGTGCATGTGGAGTAGCAAGCTGCAGCTGAAGGCCTTGCTGCACTCGGTGCACTGGTAGGGGCGCTCGCCCGTGTGGGTCCGCCGGTGCACGTGGGGAGAGGAGCTGCAGCAGAAGGCCTTGCGCACGCAGCAGCAAAAGGGCTTCTCGCCCGTGGGGGTCCGCTGGTGCTCTGCCAGGCTGGCGCTCCAGGGGAAGCCTTTGCCGCACTGCGGACACAGGAGAAACTTCCCGAGGGCATGCCATCGCCCGTGCGGGGCCAGGGAAGAGCTCTGCCCAAAAGCCTTCCCACACTTGCTGCACGTGGCCAGGCCCGCGCCCTGGGACCTGCCCATCTGGGAGCACTTCCCTTAGGCTCAAAAGGCATCTCTGTCTGCACAGGGCCAGAGCTCCTGGGTGACCATCTGATCCTTGGGCTGAAAGTCTGTGCTGTGGCTGTCTTGGGAGGGTGGCAGTGTGGGGATTTTGTGCTGGGTGCGGGTTGACTGGAGAGGAGGCCCTCCCTCCTACAGGCCAAGTGACCAGCCCTTCACTGGCTTCCCAGAGGCCCCCTGGCTGCCTGGCTGAGAATCCTCCAAGGGCTCTCTGTCCGGCACCATGCATCGTCCCAGCTGGGGTTTCCTATTTTCTTCTCCTTGCTGGTGGTAGTTGGAAGCCCCAACTCTGTTTAAAAAAAAAAGTGGGGGGGATGTGTTTCTAGGATCAGATGGATAAGTGGGTGTGGCGGTCATGGACTTGATGTCAATTTTATGATTGAGTTGTAGGGGGTGGAGTCTAGCCTGTCAATCTGGAGATAGCCAATCAGTAGCCCATGAGGCCTCTGTGTGGGCATGGCTTTCTCCTGAGAATTCTGGGAAGTCCCGAGGTATTTCCCAATTGGAGAAGAGAGACTGGATTGAGTCTCCCAGACGATGAACTACTGACAAGACGAGATGATAGCATGCTGATGGAACCTGATTTCTGGAGAATGGAGGAACCAGAGAGGAGGCCACATGGGCTTGCCCTGATGGAGCCAAACCTCTGGGGCTGGAGAAGTCACGTGGAGACCCCTGCAAGCGCTGAGATGCTTCTACTGCCTCCAGACACACAAGACTCTGCACCCTGTGATTGTCCTGGTGTCATTGCACATACTTTGTAAGTTGGAAGGAGACATTATAGACTGGTTTCAAGCATATGGGCTAATACTGGACTTATGACTTTGGACTGGACTGGGTTGGGATGTTTTCTCAATGTTCCATTCCTCTTATATTTAAATCTTTCCCTTATATCCACATGTGTGTCTATGAATTTGTTTCTCTAGTCTACCCGGACTAACACAGTGGGGCTGGGATTCAGACCCTGAATCCAGCCAGAGGTGCAGAAGAAAGAGAGTGGGAGACCTTGAATGGTAAAAGCAGAGAGTCGGCCTCCTAATCCCACCACTGGAGAGCAGTGATGCCCAAAAACAAAACAAAACAAACAAAAAAAAAAAAAGCAGAGAGTCAACGGTCATCCATAGCCTGGATGGAACACGGGAGCTGACGTCAAGGGGGCAGGAGAGACAGCAGGGAGGGGTCACTGAAGAGACATCAGAAAGAGAAGCAAAATAGAAGGTTGCTGGGGAGGGTGAGCTGGCCAAGAGTTGGCACAGGCATGCTGGCAAAGCAACGGTGTCTCTGAAATCATGCCGGGCCCTGAGCACCAACAGCTTCCCCAAAGAAGGAGATTTCCAACACCCCCCCCCCCCCAACGATGCCAAAATGGGCAGAGAACTTCCCTTCCCAGCCCTTTCCTTCCACGTCTCCTATTGAAAACGTGAGGCCAAGAGGGCTTTCTCTAGCTCTTTGAGAGGCATGTGAGTTTTTGAACAGGTCTAAACAAACCTTGGGAGATGCGGCGGACTTGGCCTGGAAGGTATCATGTTGAGGAAAGTTCATTGCTTCCAGAAGGACAAACCAGGTCTGGTGTCCTTTGTAGGAGATGTCTAGGACCAGCAAAGGTTGACAGGTCAAAGCTGACTAGTGGCTTCGGGAGGCAGATAGGATATGTCAGGCTGCTCACCGTGAGGTTGGCAATTTGAACCCCGCAGCTGCAATGAAGGAGAGAATCGAAGCCATCTGTTTCCATAAAGATAGTGTCAGGGCTGCTATGAGTCAAAGTCCGCTTGATGACAGTGGAAGGGTTTAGAGGCAAAGGTGTGGGGTGTGGGAGGGTGGGGGTGGGGGATAGGGAGCTACTGGCTCAGGAGGCTCTGAGCTTGTTTCCTTAGAGGGCTGAGCACTCTCCAGCACTGCACGGAGACGATGACAGCTCACATGATCAGCTGAACGGCTGTCAGTAGACCGTACTCATGAAAGGTGTGGGACTCGGGCTGAGCCCCGGTGGCGTACTGGTTGCGCGCAGGACTGCGGCCCACTGGGACGGAGGTTCAATTCCAGCAGTGGGGCTGGGCCTCCTACTCCCACCACTGGAGAGCCGTGATGCCCAAAAAAGGAAAAGAAAGGTGTGGGGCTCAAACGTGTATCTTTGCAACCACAACTCAAAGCTCAATGAGCCTCTTGCATTTTGCATCCCAGGCTGCTGCCTTACCTGGGGCCTGGGGCTCATCTCTGAAATAGATATAGGCCTTGAGGGGGGGAGGGGTTTGTCTCCCTGTGAGCTTTACTCCCACGGGCAACTTCTTGCTTGTTGCAAGAAACGATGCAAGGAGTTGTCTTTTTCCTCTGGGTGAAGACAAGGAGTGTGTCTGCAAGGGGCTGTGTCTACCTGGCTCTATCACTGCTGTGTTCTTGCACAGAATGGTCACCACACGTGTCCGGGGAAAGGAAGGAAGGAGGGAAAGATCCCGAAGGGGACTGAGGACAGGCCTAGGGGGCCAGGACTGAATGAGAAGAGGAAGTCGAAGCAGAGGTGAGTGGGGAGGTTTCCCCAGTGTGTGCACCTCACCTGGACAGGTAGCTACGTGGACTCCTCTGTGCACACGCCCCGGGGCCTCACCTCCTTCCCAATGGGACATCGTGTCTGGCTGGAGGACCAGAGGCCCTGTCCATGAGAAGAAAGGAAGCTACGTTAGTTGCTGTTTTTTGAACTACAGGTCCAAGCTGTCATGCAGTGGGACCAGATGATATTGCAGGAGGGTTCCGGGGGTGAGGGGGGGGGCACATTGTGCTGTGACATCAGCCCCCTGGGAGCAGAAGGCAGAGGCCTCTGGGACTCATTGTGGGTCAGGATATCTGACACAGGCCCTAGGCTCTAAGACATTCATTTCCTCATCTGAGAGACTGAGACCAGCTCCCCTCTGTCCTGCAGGGCCAGCCCACCGCTTTCAGGTCTCCCAGCCCAGTTGAGATCACAACTCTTCCCTCTCCCAGGCCATGACCCAGGCCGCTGCAGTGATGCCCTGTGGAGCTTTGTCACACGTGGATCCCCACAGCCATGAGAGGCCATGTCTTCCACATGCTATGTGTGGCGGGCGCAGGCCCAAGGGAACGCTTCATTCCACTGTACCCGAGGGTCGCTCTGCAGTGGAACCAACTCAAAGCACCCCCCAAGAGCAGCATCACGGGTCACGCCCAGACCATGCTCAGTGACAGGAACCCTGTGGAGGACAACCAGGGAGCCATCCTACCCAGGGCAAGAAGGTTCTGGTAGTTCTCCAGCATGACATCCCAGTAGGAGTCGAGCTGGGGGGAGTCGAGCTGGCCCCACTCCTCCTGGGTGAAGTTCACAGCCATGTCCTTGAATGTGACCGATCCCTGAAATGACACAAGCAAGTAGACTTGCCCACCTTGCTCCATCCCCTTGCCTTGATGACCACTCAAGAGTGAATGACACAGCTCCTATGGGCTGACTCACAGAAATGACCCCTGGCCATGAATGGGCTCTTAGCTGAAAGGTCAAGTGTTCAAAGGCATCAGCTGCTCCTCCCCAGAAAGATGGGGCCATCTGCTTCCAGGATGAACAGTTCCTTGGCATTAGACGGAATGCAAGGGCAGTGGTTTGGATCATGCCACGTATAAAATTCAATTTCGAGTGCAGTCTGGCTCTCACTGAGAACGACTTGGTGACAGAGAGACTTGGCATAACAGGGAACCAGAACCCAGTAAGGAGAAGATTTGTCCACTCCACAGAAGTGTGCATTTGCTGTGTGGCACTTTGACAAACCATTTAGAGACACAGCAGGGAAGTGAAATGCACAAAGGCGCTACACAGGAGTCTCACACAGCATACAGAGAAAAGCTCGCTTTGGTAAGAAACCCAGAAATGAAAATGAAAATCTTGACGGCATTTCATAGCTATTTAAACCACCACTCCTGTGGTGAGTTGATTTCCACTAAAAACAATCCTACAGGACAGAGTAGAACTGCTTCCTGGGGTTTCCAAGGCTGCACATCTGTCTGAAAGAGCACACAACCTCGTCTTTCTCCTGGTGGGATTGAACCTCTGCGTCAATGAGTCTCCTTCACAGGTATCAGCGAGGTGACATGTGTGAAGCTGGAAAATACCGAGTGCACGGGGGATGGTGGGGAGACACGGCCTCACGCTGCTGGCCAGGGGCCAGGAGCATGCATTCTGAAAGACAACATTACTGTGTGTATGCAGGCGAGTGTGTGGGCAACTTCCTTTGGACAGAGCATCAGGAACAGTCCTGTGGCCGGAAAGGGACATCGTGCCTGGTCAAGCAGGGGGTCCATGGAATTGAGAGAAACCCCCAGGAGAGGGGTGGAAACCGCAGCTGCAACAAGGAGCTCAAACATGCCAGGGGCTGCGGAGATGGCAGAGAACCCTAGGCACCACTGTCAGGGGGCCAATGATCAGAACCAGTAACAAGTGAAGCTGAGGGCGGGCACTCCCCGGGTCTAGAAAAGCCACTTCAAGCTCACGCCCCGCCTAGGGTGGTGGACAAAACTACAACCAAGCTGGATGCCCAAGTTTCAGGGATGAAGATACAAGTGAATCCCAGACAGCAATTAAGTGAGCATGTTTGGGGTCGAGGACCCACACAGGAAGAGTCCTCAAAAGCCCCGTGGTGAGAGAGCAAACATCCCTGAGGGAAGGAATGAGGCTCTCTGCTCCTGGATCTATAGCTCCAAAACGCCACAAAGCCGTGTTGATCTGTGCTCTGAGTATCGACTGACTTAGCAGCAGTGGGTCAGAGAGTGTGAGAGAGCAAACAGACAGTAGTCACTCCGTCACTAGGTGCTGTCACCATCGCTTCAGCTGCTCCCGAGGCAGGGGATGAAATGGAAGCCCTTCATCTGGCATACCTTAGTTTAAAAAAAAAAAATTTTAGGGCTGAGCCCCGGTGGCGTAGTGGTTGTGCGTGGGACTGCGGCCCACTGGGATGGAGGTTCAATTCCAGCAGTGGGGCTGGGCCTCCTACTCCCACCACCGGAGAGCAGTGATGCCCAAAAACCAAAAAAAAAAAAAAAAAAAATTTTAAAGATTGGCCACAAATCTGGCCAGATGTAGTTCTTTGCTCATTTGGTCAAGGAGGTACGTAAAAGGTGTTGTTCTCTTTTGATCCCCGTCAAAGTTTCAAAAGAGGCAAATGGGTAAAAGTCAAAAGGCCCTTCCAGGAGGAGAAAGGGCAAGTTGCCCATAAACACATCAAAACATTGATTTAAATCTTTTACCATCTTCTTAAAAGATTAGAATGGAAAATAGGAATCAGAATAAAAGTAAGATACTAGCCCAATACAAAATAGAACCTAGTGAATTCATGGAGAAGCACTTTATCGTGGGCATATGAAAGACTATTCCTAGCTGCGTCTGGGTATCAATACTGCAGAAACCAAAGTACTTATATAACGTTATGACTGCAATGCAGGGCACTGCGGTCCTGACATCACCAAAGCCCAGAAACTCACGGGGTTAGTAGGATGACAGACTAAAGTATAGCACACAGGTCTAGGCAGACAATGGGAAATGATGTATGAGACATACAGATATCACAACCTGGCTTGCTGAAAGTGAAGAGGACTTGAAGCACTTACTGCTGAATATTAAATACTGCAGCCTTCGATATAGAGTATGCTTACAAAAATTTAGAGAGCACAGGGAGAGCACTTCACCTCGACGCTTGGATTGGAAGTATTCCCCCGGCCCAGAACTTCCTGAGAACTGCAGAGCACGGCCGTTCCTAACATGACTGCAGCAGGGAAGGCATGTACTAACTTTAAAGAACAGGACATTCAAACAGAGGAAAGATATCCACTCCCCTCCGATCTGGCTTCCAGAAGACCATGCCCCAACAACGTGTCTCCTGTATTCTCTTTGAAGGGACGAGTAGAGTCCTGAGAGCACAGAGCTGGGGAGAAGGAAATGAAATGAGTCAAGGGGTGGACTGTTCTGCACACAGAGAACAGACTCCTGGGTTGAGAAAGTCCATTCCACTCCAGACACGGATGGAACTAGAGAAGAGTCAAGAGTCAGGCAGGGTATGGAGACGGGAGAGGGATACACTTTGATATTTCTGACACAGTTTCACACGGCATCAGAGACACATTCCGTGTCTTCCATACTTTGGTGGCACTGTGGGTGAGACATCAGAGGGTGCTAGCCTCCTCAAGGTGAAGGTCTGAACCCACCCGTCATTCCTTGGGAGAAAGTGAGGCAGGCTGCTTTACAGACTGAGTCATGGAAACTCTGAGGCATCGTTCCACTCTGTCCGAATGGTGACCATGAGTCAGAATCGGCTCCGTGGCACTTGGTTTACTTGTGGTGTCTCAGACACCTCAAGGAACTGAACTACTGCCATTCCCTGGGCTGAGTGGCGTAGTGGTTGTGCGCGGGACTGCGGCCCACTGGGACGGAGGTTCAATTCCAGCAGTGGGGCTGGACCTCCGACTTCCACCACTGGAGAGCAGTGATGCCCCCCCCCCCAAAAAAAAAAAGAACTACTGCCATTCCCTTCCTGCCATTCCCTTCCTGCCCTAGCCTGCTTGGACTTTCGAACCACGAAGAAGCAGGAGACTTGAGGGAACTGGGTACTTCTGGAAAATTCAGCGTGGTCTCAGAACAGGAAATCCACAGACTTGACCAAGCCAAGCCGTACCTATCTGCTCAGGCTGTTTCCAGGTGGGGGCTTCCACGGTGTCTTTGGACAACATGCTGCGGAGGGGGATGGGCAGTTCTCTAAGGACCCAGGGACAGCCACCTGCACGGGAGCCTTGTGGGGCCCCACAAGCAAACACACATGTCCATTCACATCACATGTGCCTAGTCACACACACACACAGCTTCCTCCTCTGTACTTCAGTGGAGAGAATAGATAGGCAGGCTGCAGAAGCGGAAACGCACCCACAAGATCAGAGAGGGCTAGGCACAATCACACACCTCTCCCAGCATCCCCTGGACTGGCACACTACCTCACTCGTGTGTCCCCCAGCACAGAGCCGGGGCTGGGCAAGCTGGCAAGCACCCTGTAACACGCGTTCCCACCCGGAATCACACTCATGCGCGCGCACACATGCAGAAATAGAAACGTTCTCGCTTCTACATGCGCGCACCTTCGTCCACGCTGACACTCATTCTTACACTCACCCGCGCGCTCATACACCGCACAAATGCACGCACCCACGACTGAACCCCGCCCACGCACGCAAGCACCCCTCTGAGTCCACACACCTCTCACCACCTTCTCCCGCGCGCGCGCACATCCTCTGACAAACGCACGCAGACACACTGGCTAAAACACACACACACACACACACACACTCATGAACGCGTCCACATTCGATCGCGCGCATGCGCACACACGCACACACACGGGGGCGAGCCATCCCCCTAATCACACACTCCACACTCCTCTGGAGACCGGCGCCGCAAAGCCCAGGGCCAGCCTCCGTCCCCAAGAGTCCGTGGACGCAGCCCGCGGCCGCCATTCGGGCCCTGGAAGGGCCAAGAGACCAGGAGGCGGGTGTCTGGACTCCGCAGACCTTCCACAAAGGACCGCAGCCACCACACAGGAGCGTCGCGAGACATGCGCCTGCGCGGAGCGGAAGGGAACTACAACTCCCGGGAACCCTCACCCCCGGCAGCGTCGGTCCTGACCCCGACGGTGCGTAGCACAGCCTTCTGGGAATTGTAGTTCCGGGACGTGCGCCTGTTGGGTTTCTCTCACTGGGAAGAGATGGGCAGAGGGGGCTAGTTCTCTCTCTCGTTGTGAGGGGCAGGTGGAGGACATAGGCTAGGGAAAGGCGTCCCCGGGAGCGTATAATTGTCCCGTCGGTTCGTCCAGGCCACTGGCTCACGTCCAAGTTTGCAGGCCCAGGGACTGGAAGGGATGGGCGGGAACCTACAGGGATTTCCGCACCCCCACCCCCACCTCCCTAGAAGCTGAGACTTGGGAAGGAAACTCTGCAGTGAGGAGAGCCCCAAACTTGTTCTCAGAGAATCTAGATGATCCTGCTTGCCCAACCTTAGCGCTCTGTGCAGGAGAGAGATGGGCCTTGTAACTTCTGTAAAGAGCTGCAGCCTCCGTTAAAAAGATACAGCATCGGGGGTCTTAAAGGTTCGTAGTCAAGCAAGTGGCCATCGAGCCAGGAAGCAGCAAAGCCCACACACGGATGAAGCGCCCCGGCGTGAGCATGAGGTGTCGACGGGATCAAGCGTCCGAAGTTCAAAAACAAGCCATCAAATTGATGCGAAGGAACACGGACAAAGTGAAGACCCAAAGCCCACCTGCAAGTCAATTCGGCCCTCCCAGAGGGGCCACGTGAGGGGCTTAGGGGATGAGGAATTCAGGGTGGGGTATAGTAGTGGTGAAACCCATAACTCTCCTCTAGTGCTTTTTTTTGGGGGGGGGGGGGCGCATCACTGCTCTCCAGTGGTGGGAGTAGGAGGCCCAGCCTTTGCTCCTGTGAGCTGGAATTGAACCTCCATCCCAGTGGGCCGCAGTCCCGCCACTAGGCCACCGGGTCTCAGCCGAATGGATTTATGTAATGGGGTAAGATACAGCTAACTATATATTTAATTACACAATAGTAGAATAATAATATATAACAACAAGGGTTCCTGGGGGGAAGAGTCGGGGAGAAGGGGATAAAATGCAGCTGATAGCAAATTGTTCAAGAAGAAAGGAAATGTTTTGAAACCGGCTATAATAGTAATTGTACAAGTATGTGTGATCTATTTGGATTATGGAATGCGATACATCTGTAAGAGCTCCCCCAAAGCTCCGGCCTCAGTGCTCCCAGGGTCCGTTCTTGCCTGTCCTTTCAGGTCACGGTGCCTCCATGGCTATGAGCTTGAGTTGGCTTTGAGCGTGTACCAAGCAGGTTTCAAAGGGCTCGGTGTGTATCCTCTTGGCTGAGTAAGAGGACTACAGAAAAGGCTGGTGTGACTTGT
This sequence comes from Nesogale talazaci, assembly GCA_004026705.1. NCBI lineage: Eukaryota > Metazoa > Chordata > Mammalia > Afrosoricida > Tenrecidae > Nesogale > Nesogale talazaci. The sequence goes on along the minus strand of PVJH01003567.1, from coordinate 37,849 downwards.
CCCAGGTCACACAACTAGGTGACGATCGAGTCAGACTTCGAATCTAGGCCCGAGAAACTCCAGAAGCCCTGCTCATTGCCAAGCTAGAGAAGGACTGGCCTGACAAAGAAGTGAGTGGAGGTTGGACAGATGTGCAAGTGTAAGCCCCCCCTCCCCCTCAACTTGACCCCAGACTCTGTTTTAACAATTGTACCCTGGCCTTTCTTGCTGGAGTCGCCAACCTCCAGTAGGTTCCAATCATTCTTGTCTCCTGAAAATCACACTTCTCGCCCTGAGTGGGGCTAGCCTGTGTAACCTGGTAGTGTCATGGGTCACGTGCCGGGCTGTTAACCCCAAGGTCAGCCACTCCACAGGAGGAAAATGAAGCTTTCTACTCCCTTAAAGAGTTAGAGTCTCGGAAAGCCAAAGAGACAGTTCTACTCTGTTCTAGATAAGGTCCCTATGAGTCAGAGCTCACTCCATGGCAGTGAGTGTTTTGTTTGTGTCTTTGTTTTCAGTGTCACCCAAACACTACAGAAGTAAGTAAAAAAGTATGGCTACCAGGGTTCAAGTTCATTTATTCCAAACAAAATATGGTTAGTGCGCGGGACTGCGGCCCACTGGGATGGAGGTTCAATTCCGGCTCCCAGAAGCAAAGGCTGGGCCTCCTACTCCCACCACCAGCGGGCAGTGATGCCTTAAAATATATATATATATATATATATATATATATATATATATATATGGTTAAACGTGCCCCTGTGATCAGTAGATAGCTTCAGGCAAGGTCTTTCAAAAAAACACTTGTCTTGGGGAGGGAGGGGTGTGGTGGGGGGTAGAATGAGAAGCTGATACCAAGGGCTCAAGTAGAAAGAAAAATGTTTTGAAAATGATGATGGCAACGAATGGACAAATGTGCTTGATGCAATGGATGGAAAGATGGATTGTGGTAAGAGTTGTACAAGCCCCCAAGGAAATGATTTTTTTTAAACTTGTCTTAATCTTGCTATAGGACCTTAAAAAAAAAAGATCCAATTGAAAGAGTTGCTTCTGGGGAATTTGCTGGTCCAATTAAGTTCAAAGCAGGGATGTCGACTTAGAAAGTTACAATGCCAGGCTGAGCCCTGGTGGCGTCGGGGTTGTGTGCGGGACTGGGGCTCACTGGGTTGGCGAGTCGAAGCCAGCAGCAGCTCTCCAGAAGCAAAGCACTCCCACCAGAGGGCAGTGATGCTGCAAAAAAAAAAAAGAAAAGAAAAGAAAGAGAGTTATAGTGACTGTTCTGGGGGATCCCCCAAGAAGCAATCATAGATTTTTGTGAATGACACGGGATAATCATGAGGGCTTCTTAGGAAATTTTTAAAAATCTGAAAGCTGCAAACCCAGGAACAATGGAACAACAAGAGACCTAACACTGAGGGCAAGGAGGAGCAAGCACAAGGTGGCCGAGAGGAATTATGGAGAGCTGAATGAAGGTCAAACATGATCGTGGTACAGGAGAAAAGTAAAAAGTAAGTAGTGGAAAGAACAAGGAGGCAAAAGAAATGTATAAAGGTATAAGTATAGACATGGACATATGTAAATAGATTAATATAAAGCAATAAGGATATCTCTGTACATATTCTTTTTTTTGGGGGGGGGTATCACTGCTCTCCGGTGGTGGGAGTAGGAGGCCCAGCTCCACTGCTGGAATTGAACCTCCATCCCAGTGGGCCGCAGTCCCGCGCACTACCACTACGCCACCGGGTCTCTGCCCTCTGTACATATTCTTATATGTTGAGTATTAAGGCAGTGGATGGACATTGGGCCTCTACTCAAGTACCTTCTCAACACACGAACACTCTGTTCTAATAACCTAGCACTCTGGGATGCTCCCCTTCCTGACACAATTGCTGAAGTCAAAATGCGGGCATAATCAAATGTGGTGAAGAAAGCTGATGGTGCCCGGCTATTACAAATTAGAGCCTCTGGGGTCTTGAAGGCTTGAAGTTAAACAAGCCACGTCTCTCAGGGAAGCCACAAAGCCCACATGGAAGAAGCACACCAGCCTGTGTGATCACAGGGTTTAGACAGGATCAGGTATTAAGTATCAGAACACCCAAAACAAGCAACCATACTGATGCAAAAGAGGGGAGTCAAAATGGAGACCTGAAGTCCATCTGTAGACAACTGACATCCTCTCACAGAAGGGTCACAAGGAAGGGATGAGTCAGCCAGGGTGCAGCATAGCACTGATGAAACACACAACATTCCTCTGGTTCTTTAGTGCTTGCGCCCCCACCACACCCCTGCCCTCCCGACTATCATGACCTCAGTTCTACCTTACAAATCAAGCTAGACCGGAGCATGGACACTGGTACAGAGAAGAGCTCTCGACACACAGAATCCAGGACAGATAACCCTCTTAGGAATAATAAGGGAACTAGCGATACCATGAGGGTAGGAGGAAGGTAGGGGCAGAAGGGGGAGAAAGGGGAAGCTGATCTCAATGATCACCGTATTTCACACCCACATCCATCCCCGCCAGGAGAACAACAGAAACATGGGTGGAGGGAGACAGCAGATGGGGTGAGGTATGAAAATAGTCATAATTTATAATTTATCAAGAAGTCACGAGCATGGGTGGGTGGGGGAGGAAGGGGGAAAAAGAAGAGCTGACATCAAGGGCTCAAGTAGGAAGAAAATGTTTTGAAAATGATGACGGCAACCTCTGTGCAAATGTGCTTGACGGGCTGAGCCCCGGTGGCGTCGTGGTTGTGCGCGGGACTGCGGCCCACTGGGACGGAGGTTCAATTCCAGCAGTGGGGCTGGGCCTCCTCCTCCCACCACCGGAGAGCAGTGATGCCCCCCCCAAAAAACAAACAACAAAAAACAAATGTGCTTGACACAGTCGATGTGTGGGCAAGAGATGTAGGAGCCCCCAATAAAATGATTTCTATCAAAGAAAAAGAAAAGGTCAGGGAAGCGCTGCTGAAGTTTGTTGCTTCTCATCACAAGGCTGTCCTCTAAGATTTCCTTTGGGAAGCTTTACTCCATCCACTTCCGGCCCTGGTCTGGCCTCTTCAGGCTTCATTTCTTCCCCTGACTCAAAGAACAATTTGAAAGGAGCACAGCGTGAGTCCCCCAAGGCTGCCATCTTTGCCAATGGATGACAGTGTGAATCAGAGCGTCGACGTCTCTGGAGAATCTGTAGGGTGGAAGGAGACGCCGCCTCCAGAAGCTTATAGGCACAAATGAAGCCGAGCTGAGAAACAACAACTTCACATTTTCATAGTTTTGTTTCCTGAAGGGTTTTGTAGCAACACTTTTTTCTGTTTATCCCTGAATTGGGGAAATGCTGATGTGGGGGTGATAACAGGGGGCATTGCTGTTTCTGTCCGACTGTATTGGCTCATTCATTCTGTGGAAGACCAACATCAAGTCTTAAGGTGAGGTCTACTTGGGGAGAAACGAAGGCTTCCTACCTACCTACCCACTGCCATGGAGTTGATTCTAAACTCCTAGTGACCCTCCATGACAAAACTGCCGAGGATCCTGAAGACCGACTTTCTTCACTAGAGCAGACAGCCTCATCTTTCTCCCCCAGAGCAACTAGTGGCTTTGAACTGCCAACCTTGTGGTTAGGAGCCCAGTGCTTAACCCATTATGCCAGCAGGGCACGCAGTTGTGACCCACTTAAGACCCATCTTGGGTATGAACCCTCCAGCCTTGGCAAGCATCTTGACTGCAGCCTCACGGAGACAAAAGTCAACTCCCTGCCACGGTGTTCACGCCGACTCACAGGGCCCCTATAGGGCAGGGCAGAACTGCCCCTGTGGGTTTCCGAGGCTGGAGCTCTTGACAGGACCAGAAAGCCCCCATCTTCCTCTCACAGGGCAGCTGGTGGTTTTGAACTGCTGACCTCGGGGGTCCCAATCCAGCTGGTACCCATGGATCCATGGACTCAGAACAGAGGATAGCCACGTGTGATTTCAATCATACACGTTTCCAGCTGTTAGGCAGCTAATTTAGGCAGCTCTGTTCGTTGCACAGCCAGAAAGAACCGATACAAATTCTAGTATTTGAAAATAAGATTGTACCCAAACAAGCAGTGAACCTTGGGGAAGGTTTGGGGACATGCACTGAACAGAGCCAGCGCCCTTTGAGAAGAGGGCTTAGTGGGCGTGTCAGCGTCTTCCAAACCCCAACCGATCTCACTGTCGGCCAGTCCAGCCCAACGCATCGAGCTGATGGGACTGAGCCGAGCTGCCCCGGGGGCCCTCCCAGCTGTTCACCTTCCTGGAAGGAGAAAGTCTGGTGAATTTGAACTGCTGACCTTTTGCTTGGGGCACCACCAGGGTGCCCGTAAATGCCTTCGAAGGCTCTATGGTTAATTTTCCTAAAACTACAGGAAAATGAAGAAACTGTTTTGGAATATTAAAGAAAAAGGGCTCATGGTTACATAGTGGTAGAAAGTTTGGCGATGAAATTGTGGGGCTGAGGGCTGAACCCCGGTGGCGTAGTGGTTGTGCGCGGGACTGCGACCCACTGGGACGGAGGTTCAATTCCAGCTCCACGGAGCAAAGGCTGGGCCTCCTACTCCCACCACCAGGGCAGTGATGCCTAAAAAAAAAAAAAAGAAGAAGAAAGAAAAAAAAAGTTGCTTTAAGGGAAGTAATTTACTGGGACTCAGAACCTAAGGATGAAATTTCTGGTGGAATCAGTGACCCCTGAGGTGGCCATGATCAATGCTCTTAACCTCTAGGCATTGCTTATGGCTCAGAGGGGTTGGAGGATGCAGTCTGAGCTGGGTGAGAGGGTGGTAAACCTTTCAGACTTTGCACTTCTTTTAAGTTTCCGCTTATACATGATTCATCCTTTGAAGCCAGATACGCCGAAGCCTGGGAATCAAATTTGAAACAGAGGTTAATAGAATTCTCTGTCTAGTTAAGAAAAAAAGAAGTGAAGACATACAGCACGGGGTGGGGTGGGGGGTGGTCTGCATGCCTACTTCAGGTCCCACAACACAAATACATCTGACCTCTGAGGTTGATTTCGCCAAAGGTCATGGGTGTCTTAGAGACTTTCTTTGCCTCGGCTGGTGCCAGGTCAGGGCTAGGGCTCAGCCTGTCAAGTGAGGTTCAATCTCAGTCTGGTGTCTAGTGTAGGCCTGGGAACCCCATGGCAGTCGGACCGGACTGGAGTTCAGGGTTCCTCCTGGGACCATCCTTGGGAGCAGGAGTCACTCTGGCCTACAGTCTAGTACTGAGCTGAGCATCTCTGATTCAGCGTGACTCTGGTGCCCTCGTGTGGTCGTCGCCAACAGAGCTGTGCAATGTCCAGAGGTCCTGAGGCGGCAGAGGGCAGCCGGGGAGCCAGGCATCACCTGCAGGAGGTCCCCATCTCATGCTCCAGGGTAGCTAGGACTGGAAGACTCACTGCCTCAGTCCACATCCTTGCAGTGGAAGCCATACTCGAGATTCTGAGCTCAATCTCAAAGACAGGTCACATTCATTCCCCTGGAGCCGCCACGCCGGGGATGTCTGCGTTCTGTCTCCTGAGTAGCTGTGCTGTTGAGTGAGCACAACCTGTCTGTGTCACAGATGCTGAAGGCCCTGCTGCCGACGCCCGGGCTGTGTCCCAGCCGGTGATATCTCTCGTGGAAGCACCTGTCACCCCTGATTGGGTAGAGTATGATAACTTCCCCCTCTTTCCCTTCTCCCTCAACCTCTAATAACCATTAAAACCCCATTTCTTTGGGTATGAACTTTTTCTTTCTTTTTAATCATTTTCTTGGGGGCACTTACAGCTCGTATCACAATCCACCCGTCCATCCATTGTGTCAAGCACGTTTGCATACATGTGGCCATCATGGTATCGGCCCTTGGTATCGGCTCATCTCCCCCACCCACCCATGAATAAATTATTTTTTTCATGTTTTACACCGACTGCTGTTTCCCCTCACCCATTTTTCTGTTGTTCATCCCCCTGGGAGGGGGTTACATGTTCATGATTGTGATAGCTTCCCCTTTTCTCCCCCCACCTTCCCCTTTCCTTTCTGGTATCACTATTCTCAGTATTGGTCCTGAGGGGTTTATCTGTCCTGAATTCCCTGTGTTTCCAGCTCTGGCCAGATTTGTAAGGTAGAATTGGGATCATGATAGTGGGAGAGAGGAAGCATTAAAGAACTAGAGGAAAGTTGTCTGTTTCATTGGTGCTATACTGCACCCTGACTGGCTCATCTCTTCCTTGGGACCCCCCTGTAGGGGGATTTCCAATGGTCTATACATGGGCTTTGGGTCTCTGCTTCACACTCTCCCTCATTCACGTTGATATGATTTTCTGTTCTGGGTCTTTGTCTGATACCTGATCCCATCAACTCCTCATGACCACACAGGTTGATGTCCTTCTCCCATGTGGGCTTTGTTCTTTCTCAGCAAGATGGCCATTTGTTAATCTTCAAGCCTTTAAGACTCCAGACACTATATCTTTTGTTAGGTGGGTGATCCGACCCTCGGATCAGTCAACGTGGGTTCCTGAAAGGGGGACTGGGAATGGGAGGGCAAGAGACGCGGGAAATGGAAACAAGACAGGACTCTGATCAGGTGTTGTTTATTGAGCCAAAAGGCAGGGTTAATATAGGCTAGCAACAGGAAGGGGAGGTACAACTTATGGAAATGAGGGGTAGGGATAATCAGCCAATCATACACACAGCTTCAAAGAAATGGTGTGGGGGGGGGGGAATGGCGGGGAAGCAGTTCTCAAACAGGTCCAAACAGGTCCGCATGCTAATTAGGTGAGCTCAAACAGGTCCGCATGCTAATTAGGTGAACTCAACAGGTCCGCATGCTAATTAGGTGAACCCATGGATTCAAAGGTTATCCTGCCCGCAAGCCGTTACAATACAAAAGGTCAATAAAGGGGTCACTGAGGGATGGGAACAGCATTCGGCTTCCCACAACTGGGCATCATCAGCTTTCTTCACCACATTTGCTTATACACATATTTGTCTTCAGTGATTTGTGTCAGGAGGGTGAGCGTCACAGAATGGCAGGTCATTAGAATAAAGTGTCCTTGAATTGAGGGAGTACTTGAGTAGGGGCCCAATGTCCGTCTGCTACCTTAATACTTAACATATAAATACATGTGCATACATCTATTTTCCTATGGTTTTATATATATACATACACATATATAACACATGCCTATATTTAGACCTCTATAAATGCCCTTTCCCTTTTAATTCTTTCCTCTTATTTCCCTTTACTGTCCTCTTGTCCCACTATCATGTTCAGCCTTCATCTGAATTTCAGTAATTCCTCCGGTTACGTTGCCCTTGGTCAAGTTCTACCAGGCATCCTATGCCCTCCTTGCCATCAGTTTTAGATCACTTGTTGTTCCCTTGTCACTGGGCTTGTTAGCAGCCACTTCCTTTCCCCCACACCCCACTCTCAGGTCCCCCCAGAACTGTCAGTCCTGTTATTTTCTCCTCTGGACTGTTTATCCCATCTATTTTATCTAGATAGACATGCAGAAATAATAAGCACAAAAACAAGACAGAGCAAAATAAAGCAACAAAGGAAACAAACAAACAAACAAAAAAAAACAGAACAACAACCATAAAAACCCCCACGACTATAAAAGCCTATATAGTCCCAGGTCTGTTTGTTGACCTTTGGGACTATTTTCCAGTGGAGTCTGATGGGTGTCACGCCTTGGCCCCCAAGTCTATTTTTGGTATTCTCCAGGGACTTCATTGCCTTGTTCACCTTGCTGTTCTGTTGCACGCCCTTAGAGTTTCACCCCAGTATGGTGGGGTCAGAATGGGCACAATTCCCACACCGTGCCTCCGGTGTTCTTCCTGGTAGCACTATGGGTCAGTGAGGGACGTCATGTCTCCTGGCGAAGCCGGCCGCATGGTCCTTTCTGTGCATTGGAATATTGACCTCGGGCCTGGGTGGGCCAGGATGTGGTTCCACTCCCTTCCCTCTTCGTTTGCTCCTGTGCGCTCTGAACTGTAGCTTCAATGCTGTCTCTGAAGTGAATTCTTCTAGAGGGAGGGGGAAACGTTTCTTCGTTTCATCATTCTTTACCGATGAGTCCACGTTCCATTGTGTGCACGCACGAAGATTTAGGTATTCCTCATTCTGGTGAGTACTTAGGCTGTTTCCATCTTCTTCTTCTTCTTCTTTTTTTTTTGTGGGCATCACTGCTCTCCGGTGGTGGGAGTAGGAGGCCCAGCCCCACTGCTGGAATTGAACCTCCGTCCCAGTGGGCCGCAGTCCCGCGCACAACCACTACGCCACCAGGGCTCAGCCGTTTCCATCTTCTTGTCACCGTGAATTGTGCTGTGATGAAGGTGAGTGTGCATATGAGGGGTGCCTCCCCCAAACCTGGGATCCCCTGCCCCCCCCAATGTTATGTATTTAATTTTTTTTTTAACAAAACAACCTTATCACCGTCAAAGTACTCCACATTATACTGAATACATTTGTCAAATCTGACAAATTCCATTCTTGGAAACATTTTTCAGACTTATCAGTTTGGATGGCTGACAGGACCTCCCTTGTTTTTTTCTTCACCTCTTCTATGTGATCATATCGCAGTCCTTTCTTGTCCCTCTTTGTTCACAGAAACAAAAGAAGTTGCCTGGAGCAGGTTCAGATGAGTCAAGTAAGTGGGACAAGAGAGGCATGCGGTTTTGTTTGTTTGTTTTTTACCAAAAACAAGTGTACTGAGATGGCTGCCTGAGCAGGTACATTGTCATAGTGACAAAGCCAGACCCCGTCTGCCACAAATCAGTCTTTTGTCACACAGTGACATACAACCTTTTCAGAACCTCTAAATAGAAAACTTGATTAACAGTCTGACCTGCTGGAACAGACTCCAAATGTACAACGAGTGGACATTTTTGTTAGTTCGGAAATTTGAGCCCCAAAACAAGGTTTGTCACCAATCAACACTGCAACTTTTTTGAGATGAGAAAGGCACTTGTACATTTGAGTTTTTCCCATAGCACTGTCCTTGAAAGCTGTGTTCAACATCACAACAGTTTCTGTGGTATTTTCCCCAAGCAAGAAACAAAATTTTACAGGTGCAGCTGTTCTCTTAAATCAGCCATCACAAAAAAAAAAAAAAAAATGAGGCTCATTTATGAAAAAAATTCACTGTGACCAGAGAGAACCTTCCCAGACGATGCCACTATGTGCACTAACTCAGAGGAAGTTGTGGAGTAAGAAAGCGCTGCTCTGCGTAGGGCAATTCTGGGCTTTCGGTTTGGGTTGTTTTTAATTTTTTTAATTCTAGGAGGGGCATCAATGCCCTCTGGTGATCGTGGGAGCCACCCAGACTTGCTTCCGGAGAGCTGCTGCTGGATTTGAACCGCCAACCCAGTGGGCCGCAGTCCCGCACACAACCATGACGCCACCGGGGCTCAGCCCTTCCTTGCACTTATATGCAACCAAAAATTTCTCCAAAGTCCTGTTTCTGAACCGTGAGCATATGTGACTGAGGACAGATGAGTTATCCCCCATACTCCCTAGCCGGAAAGCTCTACCTTTCCATTTAAGTTGGTTGATTGGCTTTCCCGGTCCTTTGGAGAAGGATGCCGGGACCCGGATCAGATCGGCATTACAGTAACAGACTGCTTTGGGTAACGTGATGGGTTCCCTAAGTCAGGATGCTCAGAAGTGTGGCAGTCAGACCATCTCTACACTGTGCAGATGTCTGATGACATCTCCTCCAGGCTATGGCCCATTTCGTATCTAGACTATGGAGACCCCGCGATCTTCCTCTTCCTCCTGCTGATCCGGATCCTGCATCTGGGTTCTGGGGACTTAGGTCAGCAGTACACAATGTAGCCTGACAGCCCTGGGAGTTATAGGGCCGCCTGCCATGTTGCTAGCTGGTATTAGAGCCACTCAAATCTGCCTCTGCCGGCTTGTGGTTCCCATCTCCTGCTTGGTCTTCCTGCCTCCTGGTAAAGTGACCAGATTTTAAGCAGGACACAGTTGACCGGGAGGAGGGGGGAAAGGGGGGTTTAGATTTAAAATTTGGTCCATATGGAGCAACAAAAATGTTCATAGAATGCAAAAACAGTATTGCAATATATTTATTTAATTTTTATTTATTTATTTATTTTTAGGCATCACTGGTGGGAGTAGGAGGCTCAGCCTTTGCTTCTGTGAGCGGGAATTGAACCTCCGTCCCAGTGAGTCGCAGCCCCGCGCACAACCACTACGCCACCGGGGCTCAGCCTATATTTATTTAATTTTAAAACGCCACGGGACCCAGGACAAATTGTTAAAAAGCGGGACGTCTGGTCACCTTATCCTGGTTCTCCTGCACTGGCAGCTGCAGGAGTTGAGAAGTGCCTCAAGCCGTCTCATCTGACTCAGGTACATGAACTCAATTAGGTCTGCTGCTCTGCAGCTGTGTGGACCACATTTTTGATATACATTTCTTCCTTAATATAAATATCTTTATCATACATGTGTATTTGTATAACATATGATATAATGTACCTACATGTATTTCTTTATTATATATATGACTAAACACACATTTTATTATGCATGTATTTGCATAATCTGTAATTATACACATTTGTTACACATCCATGTGTATAATTATACATCCATATACAGATTGTACATATATTTACATATATGCATATCCGATATATTAGACTATTGTACATATACATATTATACATACATATACTTTATTATACACATGTTGAGGGTTTGAGTAAATGAAGACCACTAAAATGTCCAATTTAAATTCTGTGATGTTTTAATTATCGGGCTAGCCCACACTGCAGAGGGATGTTCAGAGGAACTGTGTCTACTGTACTGCAGTCTCTGTCTTCTCTGGCCAAGCCTTTTTTTATTATTCAGGGAGGGCGCCTTTTTTTATTATTCAGGGAGGGCGAAATACAGAAAGTGGAAGAAAAAGCAACTTAAAATTCACATATCACGCACGAGGGACTGCGGCCCACTGGGACAGAGGTTCAATTCCAGCAGTGGGGCTGGGCCTCCTACTCCCACCGCTGGAGAGCAGCGATGCCCAAAAAAACAACAACAACAAAAAATTCACATATCACTAAGTAAGCAGTTTTGACAGAACTAAAACAAAAGCATACTTCGGTAAAGTTTCAGGCACCTCGTTTTATGATCCTATTCCTGGATTTCTTCTTCAGCTTGCCCCCCTCCCCTGCCCTCTCCTCCCCTGAGGGGAAATAAACATGCCTGTCCCCAGAGGAAGACTTAACTGGTTCTCTGGATAAGAGGGTAGTTTAAACCAAGATCCTCCGAAGGGCACTTACAAACCAGCATTCCATTGCGATGTTGAAACAGATTAACTCAGTCAAGCAGAGGCGGGTGGAGGGGGGTACCTTAAGGAGTGTTTTTGTGACAGTTCTGCTTAAATGGGGTGACGTGAGCTTATCTATTTCAATATACGCCATCCTTCTGATAATTGACCATTTAGAAGCACTTCTCCATTCTTTGTCCCATGTATTCCTCAAAGCAGATTAGTGTTAAAGAGGAGACTGAGGCTCAAATAGAGGACGTTGGGCTGAGCCCCAGTGGCATAAGTGGTTGCGTGCAGGACTGCGGCCCTCAGGCTTGGAGGTTCAAATCCAGTGGCGGCTCTCAGAAGCAGCGCTGGGTAGCTCCCATGACCACCAGAGGGCAGTGATGTGTCCCCCCCCCAAAAAAAATAGAGGACGTCACCCCCTCTCCAAGGTCACACAACTTCCAGTGGAGCCTTCAGGGTCACCATCCCCTTCAGCACTTTGACCAGGATGGTGAATGACCTCATGGAAGCACAGATCCTGCAGGATTCTCTGCCACATGTCCTTCACTTCTGCTAGCCTAGTCCCCCCGGAGCCAGGAGGCTGTTTCAAGGAGATTCAGTAAGTCATCAGGGTGTCCAAGGAACCAGCCTCTAACAATCTGGGTTTGTAGGAGCAATTGTACAGCAATAGTATATAAAGATCACAATAAAGTAATAGAGAAAAGGAGAGATAGAAGATAAAATAAAGGCGTCAAAGACAGTTTATCTTAGCACACTCACCTTCAAGGCAGCCATGAACTCAGCAGCCGGAGGAGAATGGGAGGTGGAGGGAGAGAGCCTCTTTATTTCTGACCAAGGCCTATATAAACTTAGGGGTGTGCAAGCCCCCTGATTACAGGTAACCACATACGTTAACAGGAAGGAGTTGTATAATGGGCATGTGCATCACAGGAAGAAGATGAGCTAGGCGCGTACATGTAATGGGGAAAGGGAGGGGCAAGATGGGTGGATCCTAGACTCAAGATCACAGCCTAAACTTGGTCATCTTTGAGTGGGCTAGACCCTATCTCTGGACTCTCCTTCAAGGAAGTAATCACTATCCTATCGGAAGGGAGTGGGTCCTACACAGGGTGGGACAGACTGTACTGTCCTGTTGCTTCCTCAGGGAGATTAACCTTTAAACTGTTGCACTGACCTCCAAGTGTACAATTGATTACCATGGGTGGGAAGCAGCATTCCAGGTCTGATATATTTGAGGGGGACAACCTGGGAAAAATCCTATTGTATCCCACATCAGGGATTTAGGGAGTATGAGAGCGGATGTGGTCCTAGTCACTATGACAAGTGTGGGAAATGGAAAACACGTTGCCTAGGGGAGTGGGGTGGGTCTATGTTTGGTCCCTAGAGAGTGGGAGGAGCCCAAACCTGGTCCAGAGAGTGTGGAGGTGGGGGCTGGGCCCTAGGAAGACTGGGGGGAGGGGGGGTTCCTAAGTAAAGTGAAACGTACTAGGCCGTAAAGTGACCAGACCTCCTGCTTTTTAACAATTTAACAACATCCACGGCATTTTAAAATTAAATAGGGGCTGAGCCCTGGTGGCGTAGTGGTTGTGCGCGGGACTGCGGCCCACTGGGATGGAGGTTCAATTCCAGCTCCACGGAGCAAAGGCTGGGCCTCCTACTCCCACCACCTGAGGGCAGTGATGCCCCCCCTAAAAAAAATTAAAGTAAATATATGACAATACTATTTTTGCATTCTATGAAATTTTGTTTTTTTTGTTTGTGGGCATCACTGCCTCTGGTGGTCATGGGCGCTATCCAGTGCCACTCCTGAGAGCCGCCGCTGGATTTGAACCGCCAAGCCTGCAAATTGCAGTTCCGCACTCAACCACTTACGCCACCGGGGCTCAGCCCCTCTATGAAATTTTTTTTTTTTTTTTTAGGCATCACTGCCCTGGTGGTGGGTAGGAGGCCCAGCCTTTGCTCCTGGGAGCCGGAATTGAACCTCCATCCCAGTGGGCCGCAGTCCCGCGCACAACCACTTACGCCACCGGGGCTCAGCCTCTATGAAAATTTTTGTTGCTCCATATAGACCAGATTTTTCCAGGCCCGGCCATACCTATACATGTACAAAGCCACGTAGCCTGAACTCTGTCACGGTCTATTGCCTGAGATTTGTGGTCTATTACTTTTGTAACTTTTGCATAGACCTTGAGCTGTGGACAGCTGGCCTCCTTTAGAGGGTGGTTGTAGGAACGGCCCTGGCCTTTGAGGCTTGACAAGATGATATAGGTATTGAATACAGCATTTGTGCTTGTCCTGTGACTTGCAGATGTGCTGACCTTCACTTGTTAACTTTGAAGATAACCGTATGCTTCATGCCTTGGCTTGTTGCCTAAGCTTGTGTACCCTATAATATTGGTGTATTTCTCCCTAATAAATGAGACTTGCTCAGAGGACTGTCTTGTCTCCATTTCTCACATCTCCTGTTTCCCAAATTCCCGCTCCCCTTCCAGGACTTGCGAATTACAGACCCGCAGGCCAGGACACTACCCACCTCACCCCACCCCACCCCCACCCCCTGTCAATGGTGTACCGCTTAAAACCTGGTTACCTTATACTAGGGACCTGTTCCCTAGTGTAACTCAAGTTATATTGCTTATATATCGTTAGGGGGAAAAACTTTACTAAATGCAGTTAGTTTAAGGAACTTCACTGGATGCAGTCTCTGTGGAATTTTTCTACATTCTTCCTATAAGCAGGTTGGGTGCAGAAGTCATAGAGGTGTCAGAGAGATAATGTCTGAGTCTTCTCTCAGTAAGCCATTAGTGCTCTAAAAGATAGGAACCCTGGTAGAGTAGCGGTGAGGCGGTGGGCTGCCATCTGCATGGTCATCAGTTTGAATCCAGCTGTCGGCAGGAGAAAGACTGGCTTCCCACTGCCATAAACAGCTAGTCTCAGGAACGCCCAGGGGGCTGCTGTGTCAGCATTGACTGACGGTGGTGAGTTTGGTTTGGGATTAAAAAGCAAAAACCTGCTAGCCAGTCAACAAAAACATACTGAGACTGACCTCGGGCTTAAAGAACTGCCCGGTTTTACTTGTTTCTCATTTTTCCTGTGGCTGCCTTGCAACCCAAGTTAATGTAAAACATCTGTTGGGGACTCCAAAGTGTAAATTCCAAAATAAAATCTATAGATTTTTTTCTCTGTATTCTGATCTCAAACAGGACTGTCACCAAGACAGCCCGTTTGTCAGTCTCCTAACTGGTGTCTTCTTCCGGTACATTTCCACTTCTTCTAACTGGGAGCTCGTGAATTGGCTCAGCTGATCCAGGGTAAGATCCTTTATTGGCAGAAACACTAGGGAGAGTGGAAGGGTGTCAAGGGCTTGATCATTAGGGAGAGTGGAATGGGTTTAGGGTGGGTCCCCAGAGACAGTGGGGGTGGGAGGCCTATTTCTTAGGGAGAATGGATGAATGGTACCCAGGGACCTGGGTACCCAATGGTTCCAATGAAAAAGAGGAGGGACTGAGGCCGGGATCCTAAATAAAGTGGGGGATGCTGGTATCTGGTCCCTAGGAAATAAGGGAGAGGTGATTGATTCAGAAAGAGAGAGAGAGAGAGAGAGAGAGAGAATCTGGGCCTAGTCTCTAGGGAAAGTGAGAGGAGCCTGGGTCTGATCATATGGGAAAGTGGGAAATGACAGAATCTAGTGCCTAGAAAAAACAGCGAGAGGCCAGAGAGGGCTGTTCCCCAAGAAGAATGTTAAGGACTGGTGTCTTGCGGAGAAGTGAAGGGGTCAGGTTTATAGTGTGGATAGGAGGGACTGAGGGTCTGGACTGTAGGAAGGGCTGGGACATAGTCTTAATGGTAGAGAAATCTGTGCTTGGTCCCTAGAGAGAATGGAAAGATTCAGGGATTTGATCCCTAGAGAAATAGTAGGGGGTGGAGGGATGGGGCAAGATGGTACCTAGAGAACATGGGAGGGACCAACATAGGGTATCTAGGGTGAATAGGAGGAGCCCACGCCTAGAGGAAGTGGGAGAACCCTGGGGACCTGGTCCCTAGGGAGAGAAGTTTCCTGCCTCCTCTTGGGTGGCAGGAGGCCTTCAGTTTCCCTGAATTCAAAAGAGGCCTTTCATTAAGTAGGGGCCTCTCATTGACCATGGTGGTGGGTGGGAGCAGGGGACGTGGAACAAGAGACTTTGGCCAGGCCAGAAGGTCTGGAACAACTTCAGACCTTGGTCTTCAGCCCCAACTTTGGCCACGTCCTCCCAGGGCTGGGAGACCATTTGCTCTAGTCAGGAGGAATTTCATGTGACTGCAGTGTCCATCCCAGGAAGTTCTGGTAGCTCAGGGGAGCCCCCACCCTGACCACTCCATTGCTGGGGTTCCTTCTCCCAGTTGGGGTGAGATGACATCCAGGCCTTTGCACCCCTTTTTCTCCTGGTCCAGCTCCCTTCCCTGGTCCTTCTTGGACAATGCGCCCAACTCCATGTACCTGTTACCTGGACTTCCTTCGTCTAGGTCCCAAATCCCTGCCCATGGCCATCTGTGCTCCGCCCTACAGAGATCTTTATAACCTCATGTCTGCCCTCAGGATCGTTGACAGGGTCGCCAGTCTCATTTCACTCAGGCCCTGGTTCCCATGCATCAAGCTGCGAGTTAGTGGTGGTGGGTGGGGCTGTGGAGGGTGGCCTCCGCTGCGCCCCACTGAGAGCTGGGAAATGCAGATGGAATGTGGCCTTGAGTCCTGACCTTCAGGCTGGGCATCCCTGAGGGGGCCAGAAATTTCTCTCTGGGGCTGGCCAGCCTCCACCAGCTGTCCTGGCTGGGAGGTGGCCCCGTGGGGAAAAGTCAGTGCCTTATCGTCTGTCAGCAGACTCACGGGCCCACCAGTCCCCAGCCGATCACTGAGGCCCTGGGGGGTTGCAAAGCCTCTTCTTGCTCCTCACACCAGCATCTGTCCATCCATGGCAGTTCTGACCCAGAAATGCGCTCAGGTCCTTCACTGTGCTGAAAAAGAGTCAAGCAGAGTGGAGGAGCTGTCACCCACTATCCTGAAGTCCCCACACCCGCCCCCGACCTACTCAGAAAGGGGCCCCATGTGCCTGGCTCCCTCCAGTCTCCAGGGGACAGACTGAGACAGCTGGTGACGGTGATAGCAATCCACACCGAGGGGCAGGGGCCTGATACACTCCTTCAGAGGACAACAGCTCTCCTGAACACTCGTACCCTAGCAAACAAATCCACAGCATCCCTGCACACCCTGGGCCCCTGGAAAGCTGGTGAGTGCTGGCTTGAAGAAATTCACTGAAGCTCACTGTCATTCGAGTCAATGCAGACTCATCGCGACCGCCCCTATAGGACAGGGTAGAACAGCCTCTGTCTGCGGGTTTCTGAGACTGTAAACGTTGACAGGAAAGTCCTGTCTTTCACTTGCAAAGGTGGAGCTGGTGATTCCACACGGCTAACCTTGCAGTTAGCGGCCCAAAGAGTAATCACGGTGCCACCAGGGCTCCAGACACACTAGCAAGGAAATCACAAATTGCTGCAAAATCACAGAAACCTCTATTCAGCAAAAATATCAACACGGGGGGGCTGAGCCCCGGTGGCCTAGTGGTTGTGCTTGGGACTGCGGCCCACTGGGATGGAAGTTCAATTCCAGCTCCACAGGAGCAAAGGCTGGGTCTCCTACTCCCACCACCTGAGGGCAGTGATGCCTAAAAAAAAAATATATCAACAGGGATGCACTCGCTCCTCCACACCTCCTCCATAGAGATCTGTATGCGCTGGTCGAGGATGTTTCTGTCTAAGGCTTCCTCCCCCGAGTCTGCCCGCTTCCATTTTTCAGGATGGCAGTTTGGACATCCTTGAGCGATTCAAATTAGACTTCTTGTAAATGTTCTTTAACTTTGGGGGGGACAGAAAGAAGCTGAGGAGGCACGAGCAAGGCTAGAGGCTAGAGTGAGTTTTCCCGATGAGATTCTCCTACCACTGTCTTTGCTATCCTAAGAGACTGGGCAAGCACAAGTTAAAATGTTCCTGCCGTTGTTCACACAGACTACCTGAGCCAACTAAGCCAATTCACCAGACAGGTGTGAGGGGAGCGGGGTGGGGAGGGGTGGGGAGGGGTGGGGAGGATAGAAATTTGTATTGAAGGGTATTTACAGAGACAGAGTGAATTCAGTCCAACAAATAGAGGAGGAAATAGTCTATGCATGAGGAAAAGGCACAAAAATAACTCTGTAAGTAAGAGGGTCCTGGTCATTTAATCTCAGGTGTGCTTTCTTTCCTTTCTGCGCTGGTGATGGGTAATCGTCAAACTTCAGGTGGTAATGGTACAATGGACTAAAGCATAAAAATGTGCTGAAAATTCAGCTCATACACAAGTATATACTGTGTGCATATGTATATTTTTCTTTTCTTTTTTTTGGGGGGGCATCATTGCCCTCTGGTAAGAGTAGGAGGCCCAGCCTTGCTCCTGGATAGCTGCTGCTGGACTTGAACCGCCAAGAGAGTGGGCTGCAATCCTGCAACCAACCACTACGCCACCGGGGCTCAGTCCCTATGTATATATATATATATATGTATATATATGTATATATATATATATTGTGTGTGTGTGGGCATCACTGCCTCTGGTGGTCATGGGCGCTACACAGTGCCGCTCCTGAGAGCCGTCGCTGGATTTGCACCACCAAGCCCGCGGGCAGTTCCGCATTCAACCACTTAACGCCACCGGGGCTCAGCCCTCTATGTATATATATGTATTTTTTTCTATGTATATTCTTCAAAAACATTTTTATTTAGTTCAGGTGGGAACAATTTCAATTAGGGACGACTCATGCTGCTGTAGCACATGGAATTGCCAAGCTTTGCGATTCCCCTTCCTGGGAAGACTTACACTATTGACTACAGCCAATTCTCCCAATGACCCCGTATTTTCAAAGCAACTGAGGTGATCAGGGTGTGAACCTGGGAATTTTACCAGGGTTTTGAGAAGAGGTGAAAACCCACACCTACTGCTAAGGAGTTGATTCTACCGCACTGGGCATGGCTGCTCATGGCAGCTTCCCCTCTACCAACCCACCAAGGACTGACAGGCCTTCCCACTAGCTACTCCATAGGAGGCAGTCTGCTAGTGTTTAGAATGGAATGGCTGCTGCGTCCCGGTGGAGTAGCGGTTGTGTGCGGGACTGCAGTCCACAGGGTTGGCAGTTCAAATCTGGCAGCAGCTCTCCAGGAGCAAGGGTGGGCTTCCTACTCCCACCAGGGCAGTGATGCAAAAAAAAAAAAAAAAAGCTCATCTAATTAGACTGGAATGGCGGGTTTGGTTTGAGGGGGGTCAAGGAAACCATCAAGTGCTTTTTGTTGGGAGTCATTAGGTGGGTCTGAATCTGAGGACCCCACATGTGGGCCAGAACTGACCTGGTGGTTTTCGTTTTGTGCTAGGCTGCAGTCTTCCCAGCGGGGCTGGGCTCTGAAAGTGGAGGAAGGGGACAAGGAAACAAAGGATGATTGATGGCAGAAGGGGGGATTGCCATAGAGGAGCAAAGAGGCACGAGATGCTGATTAACGTCTTAAGCCTTCACACTTAAATTTTAAAAATGCTTTTCCCAAGTGCCCTGCAAGTTCAAAGTCGCTGACATCGTCCATGGAAGGTCTGTCTCCAGCTGTGATCTGAAAACTTTGACATAAGAAAACGACGGGCCATCTTTTTTTGCAAAAACATTTCAGTCGCTCTGTTTCTGCTTAGCTTGGCTGCCAAGCTCTTTCACTCTCTGCCTCTGGGACGTCCTGCATTGACTTGAGGCTTACAGTCTTCCTCTGTACGTCAGTTCCTTCCATTTGGATTTCCTTAACATCTGTTGCGAACCAGACCCTGTTCTAGGTGCCAAGGGATGCAGCTGTAAAGTTGTCACGAAGGAAGCTACTAATCTCATAAACAGTCTCTTCGGAAGCAAAGGCACCCATGGGAGGATCTCTGAATTTCCTGTACATCCTGGCTACGGGAACTTCTTTGCTCCCTTCATCTCCAACTTCCCAGCAGGTGAATCACTCTTCTTCTTATCTGCGGCGCATTTTGAGACAGTCCCCTAGCTTAGAAATGATTGAGGAATGTGTTTCCCACCCCTTGTCTGGACCAGCCCCGCCACCTCCCCTCGCTCCTGGATGCTCTCCGCTCAGCTCATTCGCTTCTTTTCTTCCCCTAGGTGTGAAAAATTTTAATAAACCCATCTCAACCTATGATCTTATCTGTCCCTCTCACCTCAAAGACTCGACTTGTCTGGGTAGTCTCCATCCTCACCTCCTTTCACCCCCAAGTCCCTAAAGGCAGGCTTCTGCCACTCTGAGAAAAGGACCTGACAAAAGCGCCAAAGTTCTCCCTGATGCAGCTTCAGGGTTCTCAGAAACAAAGGGAGGTGTCCTCTCCTTTTAAGGTGCAACCTGATCCTAGGTGTCCTTGTGATCACCCTTTCTCTGCTCCCTCTGTGAGTCCCTATGACACCAAGCCTGGAGTTTGTGCCTTCAACCCATGCACTTCCTCTGGGTCCATGTTTCATGCCAGGCTGTGGTGCAGGGACTTGACCCTCATCTGAGTGTCCACAGGCTGCTAACCTTGGCCCTCAGCCATCCACCCACCCCTGCTCTGGCCTCTCTGTAATTAAAATGACTCTCCTGTCCTACACCCGCTCCCGTGGGCTTACCTCCCACCCATCATCATTTGCTTACCGTGTTGGCACTGCCTCCTTCCCACCGCTCAGTCTTCAGCCCTTGCCCACCCTCTCGGAACCACTGGAGCCCCCAGGTACCAGGCCATGTGATCTTGGCTTGAGCCTCTGGATAGGGCCATGAAAGATGCACGTGGGAGGATCGGATCCGGTTGGAGACAGAGGCGTGCCAAGAGATCCTTCGTGGGCAGCTGGGGACAGGCCTTCCGTCTGGGAATGGGCTTTGCTGGGGAAGCTCCGCAAACAAGGAAATAAAGAGCGCACGCGTGCACTCCCGAGGCCCCGGGAACCCCGCGTCCAGCGGACGGCGGGCGCGCCACCTGCGCCGGGGCACAGGACGCGGCAGGAAGAGGCCGTGGGGGGGCGGGGGAGGACTGCGCGCGGGAACGCCCACCGAAGGGCGGGGCAGCTGGGTTTCCCACGCGCGACCCTCACCACACGCACGCAAGCCATCATGGCTTCGCTTCCTCTGCGGTCCCCGCCAGGTGCCGGGTGCCGTGCCGGGTGCGGGGCAAGGCGGCGACCCAAGCGCTCGAGCGCCCCCCTCCGGCAGAGAGCGATCGCGTCGGGAGAGCTCAGG
Organism: Nesogale talazaci; assembly: GCA_004026705.1. Classification (NCBI taxonomy): domain Eukaryota; kingdom Metazoa; phylum Chordata; class Mammalia; order Afrosoricida; family Tenrecidae; genus Nesogale; species Nesogale talazaci. The sequence continues at coordinate 17,284 of PVJH01003567.1, read as the reverse complement.
TGAGGCGAGAACGCGCCCCTCCCCGGCGGGAACCTGAGCGCGCGCCCCCTGCGCCGCCCCCTCCCCCGCGTCGGACGGCGTCGCCCCCCGGGCCGCCGTCCGCGCCCCGCACGGCGCCTGCGCGGCGCCGCCACGTGACGCGCGCAGCCCCGCCCCGCCTCCCGCGAGTACGCGCTCGGCTCCCGGCGGCTCCAGGTGAGCTGCGAGGCGCGGGCCGTGGGGGCCGTCGGGTTCGGCGGCTGGGGGTGCGGGCTACGGGTGAGCGAGCGGGCCGGACCGGTTCCGGGCCTTCGGGAGGGGGCGGGGGGTGGGCGCTGCCCGGGACGCGGGGGCGGCGGCCTGGGGCGAGCCCGAGCCTGACGTGGCGGGGGCGCGGCCGACCGAACCTCCCCCCAACCCCCGCGCCTCCCGAAGCGGGGTCGGGCCAGAGCCCGCCGCCCCATCGCGGGGTGGAGTTCCCAGGTCCTCGGCGAGCCCCGCCGGCTGCCCGGGGCCGGCCGCTGCAGGGCGGCCGCAGTGTGCCCGAGCGTGGCCTCCCGGGAGGCGGAGACCTCGAGCGCCGCGCTGCCGGGCCTGCAACAGGCTGGCGGGTCCCGGCCGCCGCCGCCGCCGCCGCGTGACCTTGGGCCCGGCGGGCCTCAGTTTATTCCGCCGCGCAGCCAGGCGGCGGGGGGGGGGGGGGGGGGGGGGCGTCGCCGGCTGCCGAGCGTTTTCCGGGCGCGGGGGGAGCCCTCGAGTGCGGCCGCGCCGGCTCGCCCCACGTCTTGGGCCAAGTCTGGGGGTCGCGCGGTCCAGTGCCCAGCTCCGGGTCCGAAATGCCAAGTCGCAGCGGAGAGTGGGGGTGGGGGAGGGCGGTGGGGCAGGAGGGGGGTGGGGAGGCGACGCTTGAGTGAATTCCTTCCAGAACTCTCCGAGCTCTGGGAAACCAGGTCCACGCCCTCCCGCGCAGAGCTGCCCGCGTCCTGGGTTGGGGCCTTTGCCCCAAGTTGCTAAAGTGGGCGCAGGGGGAGGGGAGGGGAGGGGAGGAAGGGGGATGGTGGTGGTGCAGAAATGCAGCATTTGGAGGGACTCTTCCGAAGAATTCGTGTCTGCTTGGTGAATGACTGTTGAATGGGGAATTTGTCCTCAACGCTTTCAACTCTGCCTTCCTGGAATGCTGAGGAATTCCTTTAATGCCTTTCAGTTTGGGAGAGGGGGGCAGAGCTCATCTTAAACCCTGGACACCCCCCGCCCCCCACCCCCCACAGCCTGGTGTGCTGTGTAGAGTGGAGGGACACTTGCTGAGGCAGATTGGACTCTGGGATCCTAGGGCCCTTGGTTTAGAGAAGGGTCTTGTATGTGGGGGCCGAGGAAGTGAATTTTGTGTCTTTTTTGTTTTTTTAATTTTTTAAAACATTTTCTGTCTGAATGGCTCCATATGACAGTGAAGAACTGCCCCCATATGGTTCTGGTTTTCTCTGCTCAGAGACTTAACTGGTGCACATTTGTCAAGTCTTCCTGGTGAACAGCTGGGTGGGTGTGAACCAGGCAACCTTTGAGTGTTTAACTGTTAAGGCCCCAGCTCCTTCAGGGGAGGAACCCTCTGTACAAGGAATCTAATCAGGAGCGGGAGAACAGGGTGTCACGTTAGGTGGGCAGTAGAAGGCAATCACAAAGAATACTCCGCACTTGGCTTACTTTAATTTTTTTTCCCCAGACCCCAGGCCAAATCATATCTTTAAAATGCCGTTACGCTGAGCCCCGGTGGCGTAATGGTTGTGTGCGGGACTGCAGCCCACTGGGTTGGAGGTTCAAATCTAGTAGCAAGGCTGGGTCTCCTACTCCCACCACCAGAGGGCAGTGATGCCCCCTCCCCCCCCAAAAAAAAGTAAAATGACATTACATGGTGCCTCGTGAGTAGACTGACTCATAACAGCAAAGTCCCAGAGGGGTTTCTTGATGTATGCTTTTTTTCTTTCTAATTTTTTATATATATTTTAATATTTAAATCTTATAGCTGACGGAAATGGAAACTCTGTTTGGCTTATGTGTTCTCGCCCTTTTTTTTTTTTCTTTCCTTTTTTTTTTTTTTTTGGCATCACTGCTCTCCAGCGGTGGGAGTAGGAGGCCCAGCCTTGCTGCTGGATTTGAACCTCCAACCCAGTGGGCCGCGGTCCCGTGCACAACCACTACACCACCGGGGCTCAGCCTCTTTTCTTTTTCTTCTACTGAATATGATTTAAAAAGGAATACTGTTCTAAGCCAGATAGTAGGGAATCACGGTCTTAAACTGACTGGTGGTAGAATGAATTGGTACAATTGCGATAAAGGGGAGTTAAGTACTAGCCATCCAAATTTGATAGCTATTTTAGAGAGAAATGAGCCAGCAGTTGTGTCCAGGAAAATTTCCCCCAGATAAGTGGTGCATATGGGAATCCAACAAGTGTAACAGCTGATAGTTGGAGGAGACCTAGCTGCCTTTTGAAGAGAAGTGGCTAAAGAAAAGGTGGGTGTCCATGCAGTGTTCTGTAGGAGGGAAATGAAGTTAACACTTGCGAAAGCTAGTAAGAAGAGAAGAAAGATAGTGGAGATTACAGACCTGGCCTGTGACGGATGTATAGATGGCTTCTAGAAGGAAAAGACGTTGTAGTTGTCTCTGAGATAGGATCTGACTGGGACATGCGTGAAAAGGAAATTTAAACTTCACAGTATGCTTTCCTGTGCCTCTTGAATTTGAGTCACACATGTACCACATATTCGATAGTACGTTTGAGAGTCGTTGGATGAAAGAGCTCAAACTGACAACAAAATACAGAGGTTGATCATTTCCTATTCTGACTGCATTTTTTTTTTAATCTTGCTGCTGGTGCTTGGTTTTACCCTCTAATTTTGATGAAAATAGATATGAATTCGTTAGAAAGCTTGCTCCAGAACTCTAGAAACCTTTTATTAAACAGATACCACCATGTGAAACTGTTGTATGAATAGCTCCCTCTAGATAATCCTCCACATCTGAAGAATTGACTTTATAGCAGTGAATTTCTTGTTTGAAATGCCTAATGGAAATAGCCCTGTCATTTAGCACCTCAGGGAAAAATGAGGCATGAAGTATTGAACCCAGATGGCATCAAGTGGAATAAGGGGCTGACTGGCTTAGAACGGGAAGAGGAAAAAGAATTGGAACTAAAGAATATGGTCAGGTACAGGCTATCATTGAGTACCTAAGGTTTCTGAGAATGGTTATGCCAGGAACAACAATATGGTAATCAGAAGGACTGCTGACAACTGACTTAGGTGTCGAGGTGCTGTAGGGAACTCAGGATGTGGAGCAGAGGGTGTAGGATGAAGGGAAGAGGGCAGAAAGAAAAGAATGTTGCTGTAAGAGAGCTTCCCAGCCAGGCAAGAGAGGATTCCAAGTGGAAGTGGTGGTCATTGGGGAATGGTCTGGTCTCCCACCATCTCAGTGGCCTTAGGAAAGCAAGTGGCCCGGGACTTTCTGACAAGTTGTTTTGTTTGGTAGGGGGGGATATCACTGCCCTTTGGTGGGAGTAGGAGGCCCAGCCTTGCTCCTGGAGAGCTGCTGCTGGACTTGAACCACCACCTAGTGGGCTGCAGCCCCGCACACAACCACTACGCCACCAGGGCTCTGCCCTCTGACAAGTTTTATGTTTAAATATATGTTGGTTTTTTTTCTTTTTAAAGATTGAGTAAAGGGCTGAGCCCTGGTGACGTAAGTGGTTGAGTGCAGGACTGCGGCCTGCGGCCTTGGCAGTTCAAATCCAGCGGTCGCTCTCAGGAGTGGCACTGGGTAGCGCCCACAACCACCAGAGGCAGTGATGCCCACAAAAAAAAAAAAAGTATTTAAAAAAACAAAAAAGATTGAGTAAAAATTAGAGGAGACCGATTTTGGGGGCGGGCCTGCAGATCCACCTACTGGCTTTCCTGCCACCAGTAGTATGCATTCCTCGCACTTGTGGTCCCCTCACCAGTCGATTATAAAGGCTTTAGGGTGAAATGCAGCACCCTTAATAAGGTCACAGCCCTGATCCAGTGTCAGCAGAGCTTCCCTCAATTGAGGTCTGCATCACTTTTTATCTTTTTTGTTTTGTTTTGTATTTTTTGTTTGTTTGTTTTTTGGGGGTATCACTGCCCTCTGGTGGTGGGAGTAGGAGACCCAGTCTTTGTTCCTGTGGAGCCGCTGCTGGAATTGAACCTCCATCCCAGTGGGCTGCAGTCCTGCGCACAACCACTACGCCACCGGGGTTCGGCCCACTTTTTATCTTACAAGAGATGAAAAGAAAGAAAATTGAATACAGAGAAAGATCGTGTACTACCCACAAGGAAATTCCTAGAACAGAGCATGCCCTTAGGACCCAGAGCCTCCTGTGCTGTGAATCACCTAGACCCAGCAGACAGGTTTAGGCAAAGACACATGGAGATCTTCAAGGAACACCAGGCTCACAGATGCTGAAAAGAGACAAAGGACTGCCCCCAGAGTCAACAGAAAAAACCTTCACCTAGAACTGGTACCCTGGATTCAAATTTACAACACTCTAAACGGAGAGAATCCACTTTGGCCGATCAAATCCATCTACTTGTGGTATTTCTGTGGCAGCAGCGCTAAAGAGCTAAGTTACCCCTTCTGTTTCACAGTGATGCTGTAGGAGCTAAAATGGGAAACTCTAGCAGGCACCTAATCTATCAATTTGAGGATTAAGAGTGTAAGGGTGGGGCTGAGCCCCGGTGGCATAAGTGGTTGAGTTCGGGACTGTGACCCGCTGGCTTGGCGGTTCAAATCCAGCGGCTCTCAGGAGCAAGGCTGGGCCTTCCACTCCCACCAGAGGGCAGTAATGCGCGCCCCCCCCCCCCAAAAAAAATACAGAGTGTAGGTGTGCAATCTGTTCTATCAATCTGGAGATAGCCAATGAGACCTCTTGTCTCGGAGCTCTCTGGGCATGGCTTTCTCTGAGATTTCTGAGAAATCTAGTACTTCCTTCTTGGAGGAAGGAGACCTGAGAGACTCTCTCACTTGCTCGGAGACATTTTGACTGACCAGGCTCCCTGCAAGACATCCCTGAGGAGACGCCATATGGACCTACCCTGATATGACCAGAAACCTGGACCGAGAGAGGCCATGTGGAGACCACTGCCAACACTTAGATGCTTACACCACCACTGGATCCATAGAATCCACTGGATTCTGCCCACTGGCCTGTGGTTGTTCTGCATTTGGCATTATTGCGTGTGTCTCGTGAGTCTGAAGAGGACTCATAGGTTGGTATCACACATATGGTCTAATACCAGACTTCTGACCTTGCACTATATTGGGTTGAGATGTTTTCTTAATATACAATTACCCTTTACATAAAACTCTTTATATACATATGTGTTTATGAATTTGTTTCTCTAGTCTACCTAGAGTAACACAGAAACAAAATTTTTAAAAAATTAAATTTTTTTGAGTGGCCATAGGTCATGCATGAAGAAGTCCTAAGTTTGGACTGAAAGTGGGAGGTGATTAGGGGCTCAATGGAAAAGGCGGATGATTGGAGAAAGATAATAGCAGCGGATATGTATGTATGTTTATGTATTGTGAAGAACGATGTACGAGCCCCCAATAAAATGATTCAAAACAAAACAAAAAACCCTCTCACCTAAGATGACCAGACATCCCACTTTTTAACAATTTAAGAATGTCTTCCGGAATTTTATTTATTTATTTATTTATTTTTGTTTTTGTTTTTTGGGGGGGGGGGGCATCACTGCCTGCAGGTGGTGGGAGCAGGAGGCCCAGCCTTTGCTCCTTGGAGGTGGAATCGAACCTCCATCCCAGTGGGCCGCAGTCCCGCGCACAACCACTACGCCACCGAGGCTCAGCCCATCTTCTGGCATTTTAAAATTAAACATATTACAATACTTAAAAAAGAAAAGTGGGAGGAGTGAAAAAAATGAAAGTGAGGGTGTGTGTGGAGGACGTTGGGGAGACTGTGGATAAAGCACAGGTGTCCGGGAGGTGTTCCTGCCATAAAGCAGAGTACTTGTGGGACTAGCTAGCCAGCTCTGTATGAATGGTGTGGGGCCTCACCTCCTGGCTGACCTTTGTGTCCCCTCTTTGCCAGCTGACAGCCACGGTGGTGACGTCTTCGTGAGGCTGCCAGGATGGCAGAGGACCAAGAGCTCACCCAGCTCTGCAAGTCGCCTCCACAGCCCTCAAACTCGCACTGTATCAACAACACCTACCGGAGCACTCAGCACTCCCAGGCGCTGCTCCGGGGGCTGCTGGCCCTCAGAGACAGCGGGATTCTCTTCGATGTCGTCCTGGTGGTGGAGGGCAAACACATTGAAGCCCACCGAATCCTGCTGGCTGCGTCCTGCGATTACTTCAGGTGAGTTTACCCACACGCTGGACTCTTCTCTCCTCTAGAAATGTTTGTTTTCCTAAGAGCGCCCTATCACTGAAGGTCAGAAGGGCAGCCCTGGCCCAAGGACAAAGTGCAGAAGGGAAGGCCAATGGCAGCGGGGAGGAAGTGGGCTGTTGGGGGCACAGCAGGGAATGAGATAAAGCCATGCCTGTGACTGATGGAATGTGGTTCTTGGTTTGTTTCCCTCGTGAGAAACTATACGTCACTGAAACATTCCGATCTCACCAGGCCCAACCTGTTTTTATGAGTAAAATAATGCCAGCGCCCCCTGGGAGACACCTTCACTTGTAGTGGGCTGTGGGGGTGGGGTCCAGCGGAAGCCCCTGCCTCCCCGAGACTCCAGAGTCCTTCGCACTGCTTATCGTGATGTGGCGAACAAGCCCCAGTCAGGAGGAGTTGGAGAATGGCTTGTTTCTCTTCGGCTGTCCGGTCTCTTGGGCATACTCTCCCACTTTGGTAAAATTAGGTGCCCTGTTTGACATTACTTGTAACTCTGCATCTTATAGAAATGAATATTTTGCTATTAGTACACTAGCAGAGGATCCTTGCTGGTGTAGTTAGTGGGTGTGTCTGCTAACCTGTGGTCAGCAGTTTGGAACCAGCAGCCAGCTCCTCTGGAGAAAGACGAGGCTTTCTTTTCCCAGAAGGAGTTCCAGTCTCAAACTCATAGGGACAGTGCTCCCTTGTCCTCTCGAACATCACTGTGAGTCAAAATTGGCTCAGCGGCATTGAGTTTGGTTTGGGTGCAGAAGGATGAGGACGGGGTGCAAAGTAGATTGGCTTCCTACTCTACTCTGACTTCCACTCCTTACTCTACCCCAGCAAATCACTTAGAAAATTTCAACCCTGTGAAAAAATTGACAAAAGAATTCCATACACACCTACTATATGCCAGTTAGCATTTTGCCGTTATGCACCTCTTTCTCTCTTTCGTTTTTCTTGTTGTTTAGTTTTGTTTTTTGTTTTTTGGGCATCGCTGCCCTCTGGTGGTGGGAGAAGGAGGCCCAGCCTTTGCTCCTGTGGAGCCGCTGCTGGAATTGAACCTCCATCCCAGTGGGCCGCAGTCCTGCGCACAACCACTACGCCACCGGGGCTCAGCCCCTCTCTCTCTCTCTTTTGGGGGGAGGCATCACTGCCCTCTGGTGGGAGTAGGAGGCCCTGGATTTGAACCGCCAACCCAGTGGGCCGCAGTCCCGTGCACAAGCACTACGCCAACAGGACTCAGCCCTCTCTCTCTTAAGGCCTTGGACACGTACCACACCCCTAAGTATTTCGGCATGTCTCCCTGCCCCACCTCTCGTCACACAGTGTTGACACAGTGCTACTGGAAGGTGGTCCGTACATGCCACTTCCTGGTAGAGGATCCTGAGGCGTGGGTGATCATGACTATAGACACATTACCACGTAGCTGTGGGTTTTAGAGTCGCCTTGTCATTTTTTGGCTCCCTCCCCAGCTATCCGCCTTCTCCCTCAGTTCTCCCTTAGCCACTGACCTTTCCCGTGGTCCCACATGGGTCCCCGTGAGCTCCAGCATGCCCCCTTCCCGGCACGGGACAAGAGAAAGAAGTGTGCTGGTTGTCACAAAATAATCTATGATTTAAATGAATTCATTCATAGCAAATCACACCACTATCACGGTCATCTATAGTCCTTGGGAGCCCATGGAGGTGAGTGCCACCACCCTCTTTACATACCCAGGAAAGTGACTCCGAGAGTGCAGCAGTGAACGTTGGTAATGTGTGCTTCTGTTTGCCTCACTGCTAACAACTTTCAGTATATGCCTACACTGACGAGTGCCATTGCTTGATATAGGGAGATCTTTTTTTTTTTTTTTGAAGAATCACCACGCTTTCCCAGAGCAGCTATACTATTTTACAATCGACGAGGGTTCCAGTGTCTCTGCCTCCTTACCAACATTTCTGTTCCATTTCATTTTTTTTTCCTTAACGCTGTTGGTTGAGAGAAAGTGGCATCTCATTGTGGTTTTGATTTCGAGGAGCCCTGCTGATGCAGCCAGTGAGTTAAATGCTGGACTGCCAACCACACGGCCCACCAACTGTAAGGCTGTCTCCTCCACAGATTTGCAGGCTCCGAAGCCCCAAGGAGTAGTGCCAGTCGGTCCTGTGGGTTTGCCATACGTTGGCATTAACTTGATAGCTGTGGGTCTCTAGTGGGTATAAAGTATAAACAAGTGTCCCCAATAGCACAAGTGGGTCAGCACCCAACTGCTTACAAGACCACCAGTGACTGGGAGACCTGTGATCTGCCCCATAAAGATTACAGCCAAGAAGACCGTGCGGAGGTGTTAACACTGTCATATGGTTGCTAGGAATTGTGATTAACTAGGTGGTGCCCAGCAACCATGAGAGACGCACATAGTTAACATGCTTAGCTGCTAACAGAAAGGTCGGAGACTCCAGTTCACCTACAGACAACAGAAGAAAGGCCTGGCGATCTTCATCCCAAAAAATCAGCCGTGGAACCACCCTGCGGATAGTTTTACTCCAACACACAGGGGATCACGTAGAGTTGGAACCGACTCAACAGCAGTGTGTTTCCATGGCTGTAATGAGCCAGGTTACTTGTCAGCCAGGCTGGCCCACACCTCTCAGTGGTTTGATGGATACTGTGCATTTGTCATTCATTTTCTGATTTGATGACAACAGCCAGTCATTTGAAAGTGATTTCCTTGTGAGTGTGACCTGTATCCACGATAGATATTCTGACAAAGTTTACCTTCTCAATCCTGCACCTGGTATGCATGATGCATGCTACCTAAGCCAGCAGCCTGCCATTTGATCAGCAGATTATGGAGTCCCCAGCTCTTGTAGCCAGGAGCCAATCAGCCTGATACCTGATCCATGGATTGGAACTTGCCAGACTTCTTGGCTACATTAAGTTAGTGTGTGTGTGCGCGTGCGCACGCACACTAGGGGATATGCCCCCCCAAAACCAGGTTTCCTCTCTCTCCCCCCCCCCCCCCCCACACACACACACACAAAACTATGTATTTAAAAAACATTTTTTGTGGGCATCACTGCCTCTGGTGGTCGTGGGCGCTACCCAGTGCCGCTCCTGAGAGCCGCCGCTGGATTTGAACCGTCAAGCCTGCGGGCTGCAGTTCCGCACTCAACCACTTAACGCCACCAGGGCTCAGCCCGTATTTAAATATTTTTACAAAACAACCTTATCACCTTCAAAGTATTCTCTTACACTTAATACATTTGTCAAATCTGCAATTCCATTCTCAGAAACATTTTTCTTTTTCACAATTTTTTTTTCTTGGAAACATTTTTCAAACTGCTGCTTGGATAGTTGACAGCACCTCCCTCTTTTTTCCCTGTCTTTTCTAAGTCAGCAAATAGCTGTCCTTTCATGTCCTCTTCATTTGAGGAAATAAAAAGTCGCACAGAGGTAGGTCAGGTGAGACACGTGCATGGGGCATGAAAGAGATGCTGGTTTTTGCCCAGAGTTGGTTCACTCAGATGACTGCATGAGCAGATGCATTGTCATGATGGCAAGACCAGTCCTGTCTGCCACAAATCAGGCCGTTTTGATCATGCAGTTATGCAATCTTTTCAGAACCTCTAAATAGAAAGCTTGATAAAACCGGTAGCCCAACTCAAAACGCAATACCCCCCCTCACATTAAAAAACAAACGAGCATCACCTTGCTCTTCAACTTTACTTGACAAGCTTCATTTGGGGCAAAGTGGCAAAATACCCATTTGAGAGATTTAGTACCGAAAGTAGTTCTAGATCCGTGGTTCTCAACCTTCCCGATACCACGACCCTTCAATACAGTTCCTGAGGTTGTGCTGACCCCCAACCATAAAATCATTTTTGTTGCTATTTCATAACTGTATTTTTGCTACTGTTGCGGATCATCATGTAAATATCTGATATGTAGGATGTGTTTTTATTGTTACAAATTGAACAGTTAAAGCATAGTGATTAATCACTGAAGCAGGCCTGAGCCCCGGTGGCGTAAGTGGTTGAGTGCGGTACTGCGGCCCGCGGGCTTGGTTCAAATCCAGCGACGGCTCTCAGGAGCGGCACTGGGTAGCACCTACAACACCAGAGGCAGTGATGCCCCCCCCCTCAAAAAAAATCACTAAAGCAATATGTAGTTAAATTGTGAAATATTTCTTTTGTTTGCTTTTGTTTTTTTGGGCATCACTGCCCTCTGGTGGTGGGAGTAGGAGACCCAGCCTTTGCTCCTCTGGAGTCGCTAAATTGTGAAATATTTCTAATTACAAATAAATGAAATTTTGTCTTGAAGCATGGTGTATAGAGAGCCACTGCTCTAGATGAATGGTATCTTAAGGATGAAGTTTCTATGTTATTTCTCTCAAGTCTGGCTAATCTTTTTTTTTTTTGGGGGGGGGGGAGCATCACTGCCCTCAGCCTTGCTCTTGGAGAGCAGCTCCTGGATTTGAACCGCTAAGCCAGTGGGCTGCAGTCCCGTGCACAAACACTACGCCACCAGGGGCTCAACCCAAGTCTGGCTAATCTTGGCACTGATCTAGAGGTTAAAAAAACCTCATGCGGGAATGAGCTCTGGTGGCGTAGTGGTTGCGCGAAGGTCTGCGGCCCACTGGGATGGAGGTTCAATTTCAGCTCCACAGAAGCAAAAGCTGGGCCTCCCACTCCCACCACCAGAGGGCAGTGATGCCCCCCCAAAATAAACAAACAAACAAAAAACCCTCATGCACTGCTAATCCATGATATGAGGTAACAATAGAAATATGCAAAATATTACCACCAGTAGATCATATCTTTATATGGAAAGGTTCTGGATACTTGTGTATTATTTGATACTCTTCTATTTTTGCACTGTTAGCTGCAAAGTTAGCATTTTGAAATGTTCAATTTGAGAAAGGTGAGACTTTCTACTTCGCAAAAAGAGTTACTGGCTCACAGGGACAATTCTACCCTGTCACATAGGTCGCTAGGAGTCAAAATCAACTTGATGACAGTGCAATTGGTTTGTTTTTTTGTTTTGTTTTGTTTTTTTTATTCAAGTGAGAAGTATAAATTGGTGGTTCAACTTTTGAGACAAAATGGTAAAAAGAAAGATGATCTAAAGCTTCAGGGTCATATTCAAGTGCCACAACACAAGACTTAAAAGTTGCCACTCATACCCTGAAAGAAAACTGAATTTCTTAAAATCATACAACTGCCTGCCCCATGCTGAAAACCAGAGTGTGATGGTGAACCATAATGCCAATTGGATTTCCAACCCCACTTGTGCCCCCAAGTTAAAATGAGGATTTTGATTGGAAAACAGTGGCATCCTGAAACTTGTATAGGTGTATATGGACGTATAATCAGGAACTGACTTTTGTCTGCTAAGCTATCAGCCCCAATAAAACAATTATCCCTCCCACTCCCATCCAATGAGATTAAGCCAGCTATCCCTAAAGAATCTATCTGGGCCATTGCTGGATGTCTCCAGTGTCCACCTCACCACTCCTTTTTGCTTCTAGAAACATAATTAACAAATCGTAGCAGGACTGTGAGAAAGAGGTGGTGTACCACATGTGATCCGGGAGGGGGGAGCCTACGCTCCAGTTGAACTGCCTGACTTTTCTAATATATATAGTTTTTTCAAAAGTTCATGGAACATTGCCATTGTCTTTTCAGCTCATGTAGACATGAAGTTTTTAGATCTCCCTTTTATCTAAAAACTGAAAGAAGTTTCCTTGGCTCTTCCTGTATACTCCATGAAAGGTGAAAGAATCAAATGGTCAGAACCTATCTTAGATCTTAATTTATTATTGGGGGGGGGGTATCACTGCCTCTGGTGGTCGTGGGCGCTACCCAGTGCCACTCCTGAGAGCTGCCGCTGGATTTGATTCACCAAGCCCGCGGGCCGCAGTCCCATACTCAACCACTTATGCCACCGGGGCTCAGCCCCCTATCTTAGATCTTATTAACATTTGTTAGTAACTGTCCACGCTGTTCTTGTGGCTTCTGTGACCCTGAAAAAAGAGAAAAAAGTTGCCTTGCTGTTACCAAGTCATGACACCCCCCGGTGTTGTGTCAGGTAAGCCATGCTCCAAGAAGTTTTGAGGCACTTCAGAGCAAAGACCCACCAAGCTTTCATTAGCAACAGGTGTATTAACTATACCAGTAAGAGACTCCCATGTTCTGCTTTTCCCTGCATACTTCTCTATAGCTGTTTCCGCCTCTTCTTAGAACTCCGAAGTACCTGAGGGACCCATAAATCTCTGTCAATTGTGAAAACAGGCGCACCAACACACTTTTGTAGACTTATAACTTTTGATACTCCTTACACTTTCACGTTGTGCCATCCTCATGGCTGCCCTCCTCCAGGACATTTCAGCAACACGCATATAAACCCAGTGCCTCCCGAACAAAATTCCCTTCTGCCCACGCTGGGTTAACCCAAACTCACTGTGATTCTGGCTCATAGTGACCCTGTAAAATAGGGGAGAGCTATTGCTTCGGGTCCTCATCTTTATGGGCGCAGACACCCTCTTTCTCCCCAGGACCAGCTGGTGGGTTCAGTAAGAGTCCATTACATCATCAATAATCTTGGGTTTCTGTATAGTTTGATTTCTTCACGTAGTGAGATGATCTGGTATCTGTCCATCTTCAACAGGTGTATTTCTCGTATTTTTCAAAGTTAAGCCGTATTGTGGCATCAGAACTTCATTTCACATTATGGCTGCATAATATTCCATTATATCATAATGGAGAAAATAAACCAGAATCTCATGACAATGAAATATCTACTTCACCAAAGACTATCAAAAAAGTGAAGAGACAACCTTCAGACTAAGGAAAGAATTCTTTGGGAATGATACAATCAATAATTTTATCCAATATTGGCTGAGCCCCGGTGGCGTAGTGGTTGTGCGCGGGACTGCGACCCACTGGGATGGATGTTCGATTCCAGCTCCACAGAGCAAAGGCTGGGCCTCCTCCCACCACCTGAGGGCAATGATGCCAAAAAAAAATTTTTATCCAATATTGAGCCCATCCTCAAATTTTTGTAATTGCTCCCAAAATGTTTTTTATGTCTCCAAATCCATTTCTGGTCAAGTTAAGGCCTGTGCCTCCAACAGATCCTTTAAAAAATTAATTGTTGTTTAGGTAAAAGTGTGCAAAGCACATTTTTTTGCTTCCAGCCATTTATCTCCATTTTATTTCTTAACATTGGTTGCGTCCCTGCAGTGTAACAGCATGCTTCCCACATCTTCCTCAGGCTCCCCATTGACATCTGGTCTTTCCTACCCGCTTGGCTTTGCTGTTGGTAAAGGCCTTTTGGTTTCTTCCCTGGTTGCTCCCCAGCAGTATGTCTCTCTTTGGTGTTGTGTACTTTGTAGGCTTGTTGGCTGTTGTATGGCGGAAAGTTGATCCTTTGGGGTGAGTTCAGTTCCAGGCTTGAGGAGTGTCTAGGGACCTCAGCCTTGGGGGGGGTTGGGGGGTTCCACCAGACTTGGAACAGTAAGCCTGGTCTATTTTATGATTTTTAATTTTGCTCCCCTCTTCTCCCCCCCCCCTCTCTCTATTAATGATCCTCATGAGAGTGGTCAATAGCCATAGTTGGGCACCATCTAGTTCTTATGATCTCACAGCAGCTCTGGACGTGTGCACTCTGGGGCTGATGAGTAAGCCGAGCAAGATCCATCCCCTTAGATGCAATGGCTATATGCTAAAAGAGGTCGTGGTGCCTAAACAAGCTACCGGACTTAGACACAAGGGAATGCAACACAGTGTTAAGAAGAATAGTGAGTCTTTGAAACATCCCATCACTCGGATGACCCTGGTGGAAGAGCTGCTGAGTGAAATGAGAAACAAAATGACTCCCATTGAGGCAATGCCAACTCGGAGGTGAGAGGTTGAGACGGAGCCGCAGGAAGGAGACAGAGCTCAGTTAGGGATGAAAAACAAATATAAGCTTTATTGGCGGTAGGGATGGACTTTGGGGAAGGGAAGGAACTGCAGAGAGAGAGAGAGACAGGAGCATCTTGAGCTCCTGGATGGTCTGAGGCCTGAGAGTTAGGCCAGGGAAGCCGCACCCGGTATTGGGGTGGTAGGATATATAAAGGTTTTGAGTTACTGGCATGTGGGCTGATGAAAGAAAGGGGAGGTTTCTTGTGCTGCGTTTGCAAGTTTCAGGTTGGGAGGTGACCTATGAGCAAATCATCTCTTTTTTTAAAACTCTTTCCTGGAATGTTAGAGGGGGAGTTCTGTGCCTTGCCCGGGTAGAACCTGTGCCCTCCCCGGGGAGATAAGCTCTGTGAGATGCCAGATGCAGGGATTACAAAGTTCAGCAAGTTGTTCGTCTCCTTCATGTGAGGTTGGTGCAGAGGGGTGCAAGGGGCTGCCTGGTCCAGGGGGCTGCCTGATTCGACCCTGGCCAATACAGTAGGGACCCCCTAGGACAGGACAGAATTGGCTCTGTGAGTTTTCGGAACTGTTTACAGAAGTAGAATGCCTGTCCCATCTTTTCTTCTGAGGAGCCACTGGCAGCTTACGATTAGCAACCCAGCACACAACCATGATGCCAGCCCAGGATTCCTTGAGTGAGATAAGCCAATGACAAAGACTATCTTAAAAAGTCAAGATTAAAAAAAAAAGTCAAGAAAAGACTTTCACACAAAAAGAACATTCTTTGATGAGGATGACCAGAGGTAGCAGCAGGGAGGGTAAACTAATAACCAGAAGGTAGGCTTGTGTACTTGGGTGTAGAGAGGGACAAAATAATAAAAGTAAAATGTGTAAAAACAGCTGGGTGTGGAGGGTGTAGTGGAAGGAAAGGCCTTATGTGCAACTGCAACCAGACACAGAAAGTCTAGGATTAAGCTGCACATCCAGGTAGTCTCTCTCTCTTTTTTTTTTTTTTTTGGCATCACTGCTCTCCAGTGGTGGGAGTAGAAGGCCCAGCCCCACTGCTGGAAGTGAACCTCCATCCCAGTGGGCTGCAGTCCCGAGCACAACCACTATGCCAATGGGGCTCAGCCCCAGGTAGTGTCTCTTGAAAGGTGAGCCCCAGGTTTGAAAAAGAGACGCCTTATTTATGGAATCTACATTACAAAGATGGAAATTTCATTGATTAACATGGTTAGCATGTGTCCAGTGTCAACAAAAAAGTTGGTCAGGAAAATTCAATAAGCCGATCCTGAAGTTGCAGTTGAAAAGAAGTGATTGAAAGGCAAGGAAAAGAAAGCTGACAGCTTCAGAGCAGTTGTTGGACCCGTTGCTGTTGGGTTGCTACCCACTCGCTGTGGCCCTGCGCACATCAGGGTAGAACCGTGTGCTGCTCAAAGGCAGATCCGCAGGAAACTTTCAAGAGATGCCTCTAGGTTGACTTGAACCTCCCACCTTTTGGCCAGCAGCAGCACGGGAACTGCTGGCCTCACCCTGGGGCTGTAACATTTGTCCCTACGACCTGCAGTAAGCTGTATGCATTGAACCTGCACTCCTTTGCCCCACAAGTTAGTGGGCGGAAATGGTAGCTTTGAAGCTGTCCCAAGCCTGTCAAGTACTTTAGATATGCCAGGAAGATGTCACAGATTGGGAGAGAGGGGCATTGGAAAGGGTAGTTCCTCTGTTTCACACCTTGAACCAAAAGGTAGTTCCAGGCAGATGAGAAGTGTTCAACCATTTCCTTGTTCAGTGAAGGGAAAACAAAAATGAAGGGAAACATGGAGAAAGAGAAAGGGACTGGTTTAAAAAAGTTAAGCAGAGAAATGGAAAGAAAAGATAATGAAAATTCTTCCGTAAATGTTGAAGTCCCCTCATTATTTTTTTTGTTGTTGTTTGGGCATCACTGCTCTCCAGTGGTGGGAGTAGGAGGCCCAACCCCACTGCTGGAATCGAACCTCCGTCCCAGTGGGCCGCAGTCCCGCGCACAACCACTACGCCACTGGGACTCAGCGCCTTCCCCCCTCATATTTTCAAATATTACAGAAGGTCTTTCTAAATTTGACATCAAAGCAAGAACAGAGGCTGATAGCTTTGATTACGTTGCTTTTTAACCCTGTAATCCAAAGACTGTAAATAGGGAAAAGTTCAGGTCATCCACAGCAAAAAAAAGTCAGGTGCCCAGCCTAATAGAAAATGGGTGAAAAAATCTGAACCATTCAGATGGAAAGAGAGAACTAAAAATGATCATCAAGTGGACTCCAAAAGAACTTAATAGGAAAATTCTATGATCTTTTCATGCATTTTCCATGAGCTTTTGAAAGCCCCTCTGTACATGACAAGATTCTCTTGTCCCATCCGTAATAAGATTTGGCCCCTGTCCCATGCCTTCTGGCATTGCCTTGCTGGACAAATGGCAAAAGGAGCTGGAGCTTGTGGTAGTTACATAATCTGGTGTCAATTTGGGGCTTGAGAGGAGGAAATGTGAAGGATGGAGTCAAGTCTGTCAATTGTATCATAGGCAATGAGGGCTCTGTGTGGGCCTGGCCTTCTCCTAAAGATTCTGGGAACTCCTGTATTTCCCTCCTTGAAGGCAGGTCACTCAGATCACTTCCTTCGAGACTCTCTACTTACAAGGCTGACTCCCTACAAGGCATCCCTGAGGAGAAGCCACATGGACCTACCCTGATTTAGCCAGAAGCCTGGACCTGGAAAAACCACATGGAGAGCCTGCCAGAGTTGAGATGCTTACCATACCACTGGATCGACAAGCCTTCCCACCCACCGGCCTGTGATCTTCCTGTATTCAGCATCATTGCATGTGTTTTTCTGAGTCTGAAGAGAACTTTATAGATTGGTGTCGGACATATGGGCTAATATCGGACTTAGGGATTTGATCTGGACTGGGATGTTTTCTCAATATTAAGTTGCTCTTGTATATAAAATTCTTTCTTATACACATATTAGGTGTCTATGAATTTGTTT